>PVJL010021075.1:0-11100 GCA_004026885.1 Lyroderma lyra
CCTACGAACCCCAGAATCACCCCTACGAACCCCAGAATCAGTCCTACGAACCCCAGAATCACTCCTATGAACCCCAGAATCAGTCCTATGAACCCCAGAATCACTCCTACGAACCCCAGAATCACTCCTACGAACCCCAGAATCACTCCTACGAACCCCAGCACAGAAAACAGCCGTGGGCAGACAAGGCTGGGGAAGCATTCGTCCTGGCCGGCTGCAGTGAAAGAAACAGTCTTCAACGTAGTTCAAGCTCTGCCCCGGCGACAGGCCACCACAGTGGCGATCAGTGTTACGACAGCTCCCCTTCGCCGAGAGCCCAGCGCGTTACACAACAGGCACAGCGCTCGCCCCTCTAAATAGCTTAGCTCTGCAGCAGTCCGGCTGTCAACCCCGCCGGTACGCCGTGAAATGATTTGCCTGAGGTCACAGAGGTGGCGATCCACTGGGTCTGAGTTGACCCCAGGCCTGTGTGAGACCAAAAGCGGAGGCCAGGAGTTTTTCAGAGTGACAGACATGTCGGTACTTGGGGTTTGCAAGGTGATACACGGGCAGAATGCTTTTTTAAATGTTATATATTTAAAATTAGCTCGTGAGGGTAGCGCTAGATCCTCCTAAATTTATTTAAGTACAACAACAACAACAAAAAGGAGTCAGTTTTTAAAAGTAAAACAAGTGGAACGTGGAAACACTGTCCTGTCCCGGGTGGGGTGGTTTTAAGTAAATGTTAAGTCAGTCGTGGGGCGGTGGCACCCAGTGGCGAAACCTGCACCGGCGGCTCAGAGGTCTGAGTTCTGGGAACTGCGGTTCTGTCACTGCGGCACGGGCTGTGCGATGTCACCCCTCAGAACCTCAGGGTTTCTGTTTATAAATGTGGGGGAGGGTGCTACGGCAGGGCTCCCTGAAATGATCTGGTGCAGGAGCGACTTTGTAGTGCCCTGAAGCCTTGGGATTTAAGCCTGGGGGTGGGGGTGGGGGCACCTGTCATCTTGGAGTCCCAGGTTGTAATGGTAAGGGTCGGGAAGGGGCCAGGAGGAAAAGCCAGGGGCTGGGGACATCTCCCTCTTCCCCTGGGAATTCTAGAAGTCTCCAGATAAAGGGGAGGGGAAACTAAACTGCCTTTTCGTTTACTAGGGGGACACTGTGGGACGTCCGCTGGGGGGGCTGGGTAGGTGCGGGAGACGGCGGACACGCAGCCCCGACACCGGTTCTGCAATGAGGATTTCTAACTTCCAGATCTCCGCAGAGATCGCCGAAGGCCAGCCCGAGAGCCTCGTGCCTAAACCCCCAAAGCACGAAGCTCCCCTCACGATTGAGTTCCCCAACCTGGAGAAGACTTCGGCAGAATGGCTAAAGGTCCACAGCCTGAAAGGTGAACCCCAGACAGGGCCGAGGTCACTGACCGGGAAGGCATGAGCCCTGCAGGCTGGGGGCTCCGTGAGTGGTCCCTGAAACCCCGACTCGGTTTTTACAGCCAAGAAGCTCAGCCTTTATCAGGTTCTGGCCCCCAACGCCTTCCCTCCCGTGGAGGGCTTCGTGCCTGTTCTGCAGAAAACCGTGTCGTCCACGGTCCACAAGGTAGGTCCGACTCACTCCTGTCCTTCCGGGGCGGAGCCTGAGGCCTGGCGTGGGGTGCCCGCCCCCTACCCCTCTGCGGACGGACCTGGGAGCTGAGGCAGGAGGGCGTCAGGCCGGTACCAGGGTCAGCGCCACCGGGAGGGCTGTCCTCCGCGCCGCCCGGAACACGGAGCCATAGGTAGAGGGAGGGGTGTGGCAGGGCAAGACGAACGAACCTGATTTTCAAAGCATCCGTGAGGCCCGTTCCCAAACCGAGGAGCCCACGGCCGGAGCGCGTCAGGGTCTCTGACTCTGCCGTGCACAAACCTCCAGCCCCACCTTGTCAGGAAGACTCCAGCGTGCAGAGGGGCCTCCACGGTGGCAGGCTGACTCGTGTCAGCCGCGTTTCAGCCACGGGACCCCTGGCCTGAGGCCCTGTGCGACCAGCTCCAGACCATACAGTGACCTGCTGGGGGTGGGGGTGGGGCTAATCTGACCCCAGATGTGGTCAGAGCCCATCTCCCTCTCATTCCTCTGATTTGGAGAGCACAGCGCCCATTAAACTTAAAATCCTTCCCCGCATGTGCTTCCTCTGTTCACCTGCGCCCCCTCCCGGCCCCCGAGAGCAGAGGGCAATGGTGCAGTTCCTGTGGCATGATGGGACAGTGAAGAACATTCACGTGGACCCGCCCTTCCTCTATGAGTACCAGGTCAGTGATGGGTCTGGTCAGTCAGAAGAAGGGGGCATGGGAAGTGGGGACGGGAGGAGGGCACCATGCAAGCCATTGACTGCAGGTGCCTCTGGCACTTTCTCCACCCCTGCCCCCGGCAGGGACCTGGAGGCCTTAAAGTTTAAGGCTTAACCAAAAGCCTCCAATCCTTTGGGGCAAGATCTACCCTCTCCCCCAGGCGGGGCGATGAAATTCTTTGAGCCTCCTCTTCCTGGTCTTGGGGCAGACTCCCCCACGTTCCAGCGGGATGTGGAGACTGCCGGGATGCCATGGCCTTGACACGCCACCCCCCAGAGGCCACCTGGGGTACACCCCTTCCCTCACGGACCCCGTAACCGGCCCCGTTCACTCTGTGTGGCCCGTGGGTTTGCAGAAACAGCTCGGCAGAGCCATGCGGGCCTACGACAGGCGGATTGAGTGGCTCTCTTTGGCCAGCAGAAGAATCTGGGGCACCGTGTGCGAAAAAAGGTACCTTCCCCCACGTGGTGTTCTTGTCCCGCATGGGTCTGGCATTAAATGCACCGTGGATCAGAGAGGTTCTGTGACTTGCCTAAGGCGACCCAGGATGTGGGATGTGACCCCAGGTCTGCTGACCCTGAATCCCGTGGACCCTCTTTTGCTATCCATAGCTGTTTCAAAATGAACCTGGGGAGGGGGTGCAATGTAAGAGTTGAAATCATAAAAGAAGGCTAAATGGGACTAGAGATCGTAGAACAGAGAGGAAACAGGAAGCTACAAACATTTCCGCAGGGGCCCAGGTAGGAGTAATGCCCCGTCCAACCTGCTTACCTTGTCTCTGTTTTGCCCTTAAAGACGCAAACCGACAGCAATATTGAACGCTAGGGCTTTCAAACACGGAAACGTGCACCTTGGACCCCCTCCAGCAGGAGGCTTTATCCCAGGCCGGACCCCCGGGAGAGGGTCCCACCGCCTTGCTGTTGGGAACCCACCTCTGTTGACCTCAAACCACAGAGGAGATTTTGGCCAGCTGTGACGTTTCCCCTGGAAAAAACTTTAAATAGTAAAATGGAACAAAACGAACAGTATCTGAGAGATTCGGTTCTCCTCCGAAAGCTTGTGTTTCCTTTCAGGGTGGTTGTGCTGCTCGATATCTCGGCGACCAATTCCACGTACATTATTCATATCCAGCACTCCCTGCGCCTTCTGCTGGAGGAGCAGCTGTCCAACAAGGACTCCTTCAACGTCATCGCGTACGCTCCCGTGCCCCGGGCGGGCGGGGCGGCGCTAGGGCGGCGGGGAGGTGCCGCCCCGCTGGCCGCTGGACACAGGTGTTACCGGGCACCCAGCATCCCCGGGGTGGCCGTCGGTTTACCCGATGCCAGGGATCTTGTTTGGGGCACTGAATAATTAAGTGGTGGCAGGGCAGTCCCACTGGGGCGACGGCGATAAGCGGCCCCAAAACACGCGGCTTGATTAGCGGGGATAAAGTAACCCCGCCCACTGCCCCACGGGGCCTCCCGATGGGCAGTGAGGGCCCGGGGCACAGCCCAGTCTTAGCTCCCAGGACACAATGTTTCCTTCGGGATTCCAATTCTAAATGTGAATTTTATGCGTAGCTACATGTGATTCAAGCCCATAGGTTTTTATATATTATAACTATATATTTAAATTATACGTAACAATATAATATATAAATTATGGATTTCATATAAAATGTTATATATGCATAAATTTACATTTTAAATATTTTATAGGTAATATATTTAACTATATGTATTTTTAATTATGTATAACTATGCATTCAAATTATAATATATACCGTGTGTTTTTAAATGATATATTCTATGTAGTTATATATCGTTTCAATATTTATATATAGTTACATATAATTTAAATACATATAGTTTTCTACATATTTTTTAATTGCATACTATTTTAACTAATTAGGGAGAAAAGGAACCCACCGGAACTATACATTTTTACACAACACATCTAATAGGGAGTGTTCTGGACCTATTAAGTCAGCAGTTAATATTATACATTGTTCTGACTAGAGCCTAATCTTTTCCTAATACATTTTATAGGAAAAAAAACGCTTAAAGAAATATTTTAGGCAGTGTTTTCATTCATTTATTCGTCCGTCCATTCATTCGTTCAGCCAACTTTTCCCGGAAGCCTGCCATGTGCCAGTCCCCGTGCCAGGCGTCAGGGGTACAGGAGTTAAGACACTGAGCCCGACCTCAAGGAAATTACAGCCTAGAGTGGGAGCCGACCTGCTACGACAAGCGTTTCCTGCAGAAATCAGTGGAAGGCGGGCCGTGGGGCGGTGAGGGTCAAAGGCAGGGTCAGTCCTTTAGCTGAGTGGTGACGGTGACGGTGGGCCGGTGTTTGCCTAGCACATGGGGGTGCTGGGGGCCATGGGGCGGAGGTGGCATTCAGGTGCAGGGAGCATCATGAGCAGAGGCACAGAGGCGTGAGGTGCTACTGAACTTTGGGGGACCATCAGGTCACAAGGGGAGAGGGAGAGACAGTGCGTGACAAAAACCAACCAAACAAACAAACATGATGGACACCTCCGAACACACTGGCCACAATGAAGTCAGGAGCTCAGGTGGGGGAATAAATTTGGAACCAACGGGGGCGAAGTCCTCTCTTCGAGGATTTAAATTCTGTCTCATAGGAAAGATGAGATGACGCATTTTAAAAAACAAATTGTGGTAGAGACACCGTGCAAAACGTGGGCACGCGGCCGTGCCGGGGGAGGTTAAAGAAGGAGACATGGCCCCCTTCTTGGGGGATGGGGAGTTCACAGGGACAAGAGTCACCTTCAACACCTCAGGAGAGATGTCTGGCCAGATGACCGACGGAGATCTCGTGGTGGGCCCAGGCTGGTGACATCCTAACATTTGGGGGGAGTCATCTGGATTTGGCCCATCCTAAGAGCTTGGGGAGCTCCAAGAGCTGGGGTGCAGAGTGCAAGCTCTCCCTCTCCTTCCCTCCCAGGTTCGGAGGCACAGTGGAAAGCTGGCGGCCCGAGATGGTTCCAGTGAGTCACGACAACCTGCAGAGCGCCTGGCGGTAGGTGACAGGCAGAGGCGCAGCCCAGGGTGGGGTCCCGTGTCCTCTGCCCCATCTCCACGGGGAAGCAGCTCTCCAGCATCCCTGCCCTCGGGCAGGCAGAGGAGGGCGGAATGGGGAACCGGCCGCAGCGCCCCCTCAGCACGGCTTGCCCCCTCCCAGCTGGGCCCTGACCCTGCGCTGCAGCGGCAGCAGAAACGTGCTCAGCGCCCTGCGCAAGGCTGTGGAAGTGGACTTCAGGGACAAAGACAGACACCTGTCACAGGGCATCTACCTCTTCACGGGGGGCGTCCCCGACCAGGACGTGGTGGGTAGGCCGCCTCCTGCGCGTCCCATCCTTCACTGCCCCCGTCCCCAACGCCGACCCTAGGAGGACCCCTCCCAACCGTTTCTGGGCCTGTTGTTCAAGGGCACATTGGGCTGCTGCAGGCCCGGCCTGCCGGCCAGGCGTAGGCATTGCTACCAAGTCCCCAGAGGCGTGTGGGGGGTGCTGGCGCCGGCCCCAGGCTGTAACACCCAGTGTAACCAGCTCCCCAGCCAGGCCCTGTTAAGCTGGAGGAACGGAGCCCCAGCTCATTCGTGGGCATAGCCTCAGTGCCCAGGGCCGGGCCAGGCCCGGTGGGCCCTCCCGGCAGGCGGCCAGGCGGACCGGCGCGGGCCCGCAGCTCCACGAGCCCTCCGCGGGGGGCGCCTCCCGCCCTCTCTCCCCGCAGCCCGCCGTCAGCGCCTACGTGGCCGAGGCCTGCGTGGGCTGCGACCTCCAGCTGAACGTGTGTCTCTTCTACGTGGGCGAGCCACCGATGGACGCCATGGCCCCCGCCTGCTACGCCAGCCGCGGCGACACGGCCGCTGCCTACCGGGAGGTCACCCGGGCTGCGGGGGGCCGCTTCCACTGGTTTGGGGACACAGGTGCGTGAGGGTTGGCTGGTTCCTCCAGGGCGTAAGCGCTGGCACCAGGACTTGAACCCAAACGGGGTTCAGAGTCTGTCCTTGTCATTGTACCGTGGTCCCTCTTGAACTAGTTAGTCATCAGCCTCCACTGCAGACAGTAGCTACCTTGGGGGGTTTTTGTTTTGGGTGACAGTAGCCGCTTTAAATCATCCCAAGGTGGGTCTTTGCAGTCACTGGACCAGCAGGACCTCTGCTCCCCACTTGCTCTTCCTGTGGGTGAGGCTCCTGGCGGGGGGCCAGGGCACTGGGACCCCCGGCCCGCCCTGCTGTTGGGAACCTCACTGTCACCCTTGCTGCACCGTGTCATGTCGGAGGCTGGTCCGCTCAGCCCACTCAGACCCCCAGCCTGCTCCTCGGGCTCCGGTCACCTCGCCATGTCCCTCCTGTGTACAGACACAGACACTAGCCGGTCCCCACGCCCCCTCCCCACCCTCACAATGGGCTTTGCTTGCAGGCATCTATGAAAGTGATGACATCGATGCCATCATGTCGGAGATGGAAAAGGCTCTCAACTACTCCCAAAAGGTGTGCCCTGGGTGGGGCGGGGCAGGGGGTGGTTCTCTTGCTCCCAGGGCTGCCACGCAGGATGCCACCAACCAGACATTTATGCCCTCGGCGTCTCAGAGGCTGCGAGTCTGAGATCAGGGTGCCCAATGGGCTGTGTTCCATCTCCGAAGGCTCTGGGTAGAACCCCTGGCTGGTGCGAGGCTAAAGAACATGAAGACGTGGCCCTGCCCCCCCAGGAGCTCACATGTGTCACCGTGGCCTCCCAGCCCCCCATGCACGACCACCGTACTTATCAATACGACTGCTGCTCCGCAGTACTCTCTGCCTCGGAGGCGTGCCAGGGACGGAAAGGGGACTCCGGGGGCCCTAGGGGACCTGGTCCCCTGCTGTGTGTGTGTGTGTGTGTGTCCCCTGCTTGGAGGCCCACTGTGGCCGGGGTGCCGCTGACCACCCCCCAACCTCATTGCAGTGTGCCTTGCTGGTGTCCTCCCTGAAGAACCAGTCAAGGAAAGACCTGGAAAACGCAGCCCTCCTGACAGAAAAGCCCAAGACGCTCAAGCAAAGGGGGCCGCCCCCGAAGCCCTGTCCTCCTAAGCCCACGGTCCCCGCAGCGGCCAGAACGGTTTGACTCCTCATCCCCAAACACGCACAGAGGATGTGGACTCCACCCTGCCTGTGGGTCGTTCCTGCTTCTCGGAGGGGCCTGGCCAGGCCCCTGCACCCTAGGGCCAGTGGGGCGGGGGAGGGCTCTCAGTCGTGACTGTCCCCTGGGTGCCTCCTGCCCTGGCCTGCAGGGGGAGGAACTCCCCTGGGGGGCGTGCTTCTCAGCTCTGGGGGCGCCTCTGGCCTCCCCGCCCCCTGCCGTTGGCTATCCCAGCTCTGTTCCCTAGTCGGGTCCTGCAGACGGCACGGCATGGGCTCCCGCCAAGGGGGTAGGGCAGGAGGGCTCACCCTGGAGGGGCACAAGGAACGAGGGTGTTAGGGTATCTGGGGGCTCTTGCTGCCCCCGCCCGAGGGTAGCCCTGAGGCTCCAGGGGTGTACCCTGCCCACTGCCTGTCAGGTCTGTCCTGCATGACACACCCACCTTGGCAGTCCCAGGGGGCTTCTGAGGGGTGACGGGGGAAGACCCCAGACTCCACGGTGCTTGCGAGCAGAGGGGTCAGAGAAATGGGCGAGCGCCTCGGCATCCCGCTACCCGGCAGGCCCTCGTGAACACGGCCCGGTTCAGAGTCGGGGGGATCTGCCCCAAACAGTCGGTAGCTGACTCGCAGCCCCAGGGCCGTGTTTCCGGGAGGTCCTGTCCATACAGGCGTTGTCCTCGTTCGGAGAACCCCGCCAGGTTTTGGGGGCCTAGACGTGGCACCCCCACCGCCCCCTCCCACATTCGGAGGTGCGACCCTCTGACTGCAGGGTCTGCCCCTTGGGCCTTCAGCACTGCCTGAGCTGAGTCTGTGGGGGAAGGGGGCTCGGGGCGGGCCATGGCCTGTGATGGGCCCCCCGAAGCCAGGGCCTGGGGTCCCCGGGGGTGGCCGTTCACCCGGAGGTCTCACTGGTCCAGGACCCGAGGTGACTGTGGCTGTCGCCACATCCCAGTTGTGCCCAGTCGTGAGGGAGGTGCCCAGTGGGGCACAGGCATCCGAATGCCAGAGGCCCAGAAATCCCCATCCAGTAGGAAGCGGCGTGGGGAACTGGTGAAGAACATTCTAGCAAATCTGCCCCCACACATACATTTTCACCTCAAAACCCGGAGTCCCCTCCCGAGTCTGTCACAGGGGATGAGGCAAACGTGTCTGAGGAAGCCACTCCCGTGCCCCCGCCCCGCCCCGCTCTGCACGGGTCCCTAATGGACACACGGAGGCCGGGGTGCCGGGGGGCACAGGCCGCTGACGGCAAAGCCTGCCTGTTTTCTAGCGCGTCACAGCTGGCCCTGACGGAGGGAGGAGCGCCCCCCGGAAAGCTCTGACCTGGCGTCCCCTTGGTGGCAAAGTGGGCCCCTCGCCAGGTGAGGCATGGCTGCAGTGGGGGGCGGGGGGCCACGCTGAGACGGCGTGGCCGTGGCCGTTACGAAAATCACCCGTGGTCATGAGCCTCGATCACGCGCCAGCCCTTCTGCGGAGACGGTCCCGTTTACAGCTCCTGACAACCAACCCTACGCGGCAGGGGACGTGTCAGTACCCTGTGACTGCTGAAGAAATTCAGGCCTCGAACAGCTTAGCGTCACAGCCCGGGCCAGCAGGCCCTGACGGGGCACCGGTGACGTTCAGAAGCTCCGCTCCGAGGACCTGAGACCACGTATCTCACTTCTGACGGCAGAGCCGCAGCGGAGGGGTTCCCACGTCCAGCAGGCCGGATGTCCTCTTGCTGCAGCCCGGCCGGGCGGAGGGGTGGCTTCAGAGGCAAGGAGGAGGGCCAAACGCAAGGACACGGAGGCCGCTCTCACCCTGTTTTACACCGAGGTCGGGAATAGCGTGGGTACGTTGGGGGCGCCCAGATGTGTGACAACCCCCTGGCCCTGGGGGAAGGAGACCCCTCCAGCTGTCCCAGGACACGGGCAGCAGGCCTCCCCTCCCATCAGTCAGGTCTCCCAGTCCAGCGCAGGGGACACGCAAAGTCTTGGCGCTGGCCAGAGAATGAGAGGTCAATGTCGAAGGTCTCCGGGGTCCCTGGCTGCAGCACTGCCGCTCGGCCCCCAGGGGGCGGTGTCCCGCGCTCCTGCTCAGTCCCCCAGGCCAGCCCGGCTGTACAGACCCCCCGTAGCAACAATTCACTGAGATGTGGGGAAGAGAGGTCCCAGCACACCGGCCTTGGCCCACCCAGCAGCTCCCCTTTCTACCTCTCGGCAACCTGTACGTGAGGAATTTGACAACTGACTTGATTGACGCAGAAACTGACAGGAGGAGAGAGCCGTGGGGGTGGGGGAGGGAGGGAGGAGAGGTCACCTGGCTGTGTCTGTCCCAGGCTCCGTGTACAAGAAGTACCCTCAAGGAAGGGGCCGGAGAAGGCCTGAGTCTTCTATTGAGTTGCCCAGGAAGGACACGGTCTGCTCGAGCCGAGAGGTAGGAAGTGGGGTGCGCCAGTGCGCGCCCCCAAGCAGCAATTCCTCACCCACCGTGAATTCTGGGGGGGGCGGGCAGACTTGGAAGGGAGGGGACACCTGCTGGGAATGACTGTGTCAAGCGGAATGTGGGACAGGGACTGCCACGTCCTACTGGGTGACCTTGGGCAAGTCCCTTAGCTTACAGTTCACCTCAGTGTCCTTGATGGGAAAACGAAGACAGTGGGGCCTACGGGATAGGATTGATGGCCAGTGTGTACAGAGCTGTCAGTTCCCTTCGGGTTTAAGCACAGAACACCCCACCCGCTTCTGGCTCGTATCCAGAGAGAACGTCTTTCTCCCCACGACCACCCGGTTCTGACTGGGCCGGTCCCGGGAGCCAGGCTGTGGCTGCTCGGAGCCCGCCCACCCTTGTATCTCTCATGGTGAGATTGTCCTAACTGGTTCAGAGGAGGAACTTTAGACCCGTCGGGGTCTCCACCCAAATGGCGTGGGAGGAGTATGGATACGGGGAAGCAGCCGTGTCCCCCAGACTAGGGCGTGGCAGGTGCTCCATAAATTTGGTTCCCTGGCCCCCCGTGTCTCGTGCACGTCCCCCCAGCTGCGGGGCAGGGATGGGCATGGCCAGGTGCTCTCCGTGAGGCTCTAGGAGCCCGACCTCTCAAACAGGAGACAGACTTCAAACAGGAGGTTTTAATAGAGGACGCCGCCAGTCGTTCAGTGACGCTTGAATTACCCAGGACAATACGGCTCCTTCCTTTATTCTAAAGTGGGTGGCGAATTACGGGCTGAAAAAGCTGAGGATGGAGATGTGCAGACACGTCGGTCCCAGATGCGCTCACCAGGAGTCGGTGCGGAGGCCGGCGGCGGCCAGGCACTGCAGGGTCCTCCCCAGTGTCGTCCAGGCCGACGTGAGTGGGGGCCCGGCCTCTCCCCTCGCCTGCCTCTCCCCAGCCTGTGCTGTGTGCACCCCGCTTCCGCTGTCCCTTCTAAACATGCCCCCGGGGGGGGGGGGCTGCTTGGGGTGGGCAGGGCTGCAGACCCCTGCGGCAGGAAGGTGACCCCTCAGAGTGTCTGGGACGCCCTTTGGGGTTCGCGGGGCTGGCGGAGTGGTGGGGAACACAGGGCAGTGGCTGGACCCCGGTGGCTCTGTTAGGACGGCCGGGCACGGGTGGTGAGGGGTTCCCTCCTCCCACGGTGGCCCTCGTGCTCTCCTTGCTTTGACATGGGAACAAGCAGGTTAGGTACAAAACGAATCTCGC
>PVJL010021076.1:0-11082 GCA_004026885.1 Lyroderma lyra
GGTGTTATCTTTGCAGTTCAGAGTCCTCGCTCAGCCCTTCTACCCCGCAAAAGTTCCAGAGGCTGGTTCCCAAACTCCTTCCGTCCCCAGCTCCCCAGTCTCTCTCCCCTCCCCCAAACAGCGCAGCTCCGAATAGTCAGCAGGGATCACGTCCCGAGTGGTCTGTCTCTGCTCCCTTCCCTCTCCCCGACTCGCCCCTGTCTCGCCAGCCTTCAGGTTTACTTGCGATTTGTGGATTTCTCAGCAGCCAGTTTGTCACTCAGGGTCCGCTTTCTTGGCTCCTGGACGGCTGTTCAATCGTGTTTTCTGGGAGAGGCTTTAGGAACCTCCTCTCCAGTCGCCATCTTGTCTTCTCTCCTCAACCCAAACTTTAAATGGAAACATAACAAGAACTCTATCCATAACACTATTCATAAAATCAGCCTTACCCTTAAACCTAGAGTGTAAAATGAACCTAACACTATCCTCATACTTAATTAAAAACAAAACCTCAAACCTAAACCTTAGTAAAAAAAAAATTCATTTAAAATTTTTATACTAATGTCACAATTTTTTCATATCCTACACTAACACTAACAATCGTACAAAATCTGTTCTGAACCTAAACACATTCTAACATTTACCTAACTTGAAGCTTACTCAGTACATAATCCTAAGTGTAATCTGGCACCTAAATGGAAACACAAATCTAAACCCACTCTCATACCAAACTCAAAACCTCACCTTAAACTTAATTTAAAACATAACCCTTAATATATAAATGTAAACCTAACCCGAGCCAGATCCCTTAATTTAACCCTAACATTATACCCAATTCTGAGCCAATCCTGCATCAAAGCTTACCATAAAACACTACTTCTTACCAAACCCTCAATTGAACCATGAATAAAACCAAAAGACCTAAACTTAAACACAAAATCTAACCTTAAACACAATCGGACCTTTTGTTCTACTGTTAACCCTAAAAATAAAATCAAACCTAACCTTATCTTTAACCCTTAGCCTCACTCAAAATCTGAACCATAACGTCTACGTAAAGCTAATGCTAGGATTCCCTACAGCCCCTATCTTGGTCTTAAACCTACACCACACCTAATTAAAAACCAAAAAAAAAATAAAAAATAACCTCAAACCTAACTCTAACCCTAAACCTAACCGTAAATATTTTGCTAACCATAGCTAGTTAACTGAACATAACATGGTTTCTAACATCATCAGACAATAAGCACATACCTAAACCTACACATTACATAACCCGTGTTTTCCCTTAAACCAAATTCTAGGAATAACACTAATCCTAATCATAACAGTAATTGAGAGTGAAACCCGAACTTCAAAGGTCAATATAACCCTAATCTTATCCCTAATTCTAATGACCAACTTAACGCTAACCCTAACCTTAGTTATAACTCTGACACTAACTGATACCACCCACGTAAAAAGAGCAATAACCCGAAAGATCAGTTCAACACATACCCTAATTTGTATGTTAACCTTAACCTAAACGCTGAGAACAAACTTAACACAGGGGCTGAGGGACCTATACTCTGAAAAACACAAGAGGTTAAAAGAAATTGAAGTTTTCTTTTGCTTTGCAAAAGCTTTTGAGTTTGATATAGTCCCATTCATTTATTTTTGCTTATACTTCCCTTGCCTTTGAGGACAGGTTCATGAAGTCTGCCTTGAGTCCTAGGTCTATAAGTTTAGTACCAATGTCTTCTTCTATACAGTGTATTGTTACAAATCTTATATGAAGTTCTCTAATCTATTTTGAGTTAATTTTTGATGGAATATTACTCAGCTATAAGAAAAGATTAAATATTGTAATTTGCAACAACACTGATGGACCTGGAGATCATCATGCTTAGGGAAATAAGCCACACAGAAAAATCAAAGAACTGTAAGACTTCACTCATATGTGGAATATAAAACTGAAAGCAAAAAAAAAAATGAAATGAACAAACAAATAACCAATGGACACAATCAATAATTTAATGATTATTTTGGGACGAGTGGGTTAGGGAGGGGAGAAAACGGAGGGGCTGGGAGAGGAGAGGGCGAAGCTAAATATAAGGTGATGTAAAGAGACATCACATTAGGTGGTGAACTGATTTTACATCAAGTTGACAATGCACAGTAGAATTGTATGCCAGAAACCTATGAAATCCTTGCTGACAGATGTAACACCAATAAGTCTGTCAATAAAAATGAATAGAAATAAATAAATAAATAAATAAATAAATAAACGCTGAAAAAAAAAGAAATTGAAGAAGGCACAAAGAAATGCAATGATTTTATGTTCATAAATGGGACGAATGTACCTCATTGAAATGGTCATGTTACACAAAATAACGAACAGATTTAATGCCATCCCCAACAAAATACAAATGACAGTTTTTTGAAAAATTTCAGAAAAACATCAATACATTTCTATGGAATCGAAAAAGACTCAAAATAAACACAGGCATCCGAAGAAAAAAAACAATAATGTTGAAGGTTTCACACTCTTTGACTTTAATCTACAAAACACAATGACAATAATATAAGCAGCAGGGTATTGGCAGAAATATAGGCACACACACCCCAATGAAGGAAAAGTGAAATCCCACATATATATGTAAAGATTGTTTTCTATGGAAAGCGAAAAATATAACATGAAAAAAAGAATCTATTTTCCATCAACGGTGCTAGGGCATAGAGAATATCACATGCAAAAGAATGAAACTAGACTGACTGTTTTCAACATATACCAAAATTAACTAAAACTGGACCAAAGACCTAAACATGCTACCAATAATGATAAATTGCATAGAAGAAAGCATAGGTCCCAAAACTGTAAACATTGCTTCAAAAAGAGTTTGATGAATGTTACCTAAAAGGCAAGGGAAGTGAAAGTCAAAAGAAATGAATGGGACTGTACCCAACGTAAAAGCTTCTTCACAGCCAAAGAAACCTTCAAGAAACAAAAGGCTAGCGACAGAGTGGGAAAAGACATTTGCAAGCAATGACTCAAAGGGGGTTTAAACCTAAACTATATAAAGAACTCCTAGAACTCAACAACAAACAAACAAACAATCCGATGAACACATGGGCACAGGATTGGACAGACACTTTCCCCAAGAAGACAGATTAATCAAAAACCCAAGAGATAAATACAAAATGTTTAGGTACACTGGCTATTAGAGAAATGCCATGAACTACCACTTCATACCTGATATTAATAGAAAGGCTATGATCCACAAGACAACTAATAACGAGTGTTGGAGAGGCTGTGGGAATAAAGAACTCTCATATGCTGCAGGTGGGCAGGTCAATTGGCCGCAACGATGGAAAACAGTACAGAGGTTCCCCAGAATGTCAAGAGTAAATATACCATACAACCAAGCAATCCATTCTCTGTGTATCCACCCTCCAAATCTGAAAACATCAACTCATAGAGATATACGTACCCATGTGTTCCTTGCAGTACAAGTTATGGTGGTCAAGACATATTAAAAAAAAAAAACATGTTCTTCAACAATTGATTGGATTCAGGAGATGTGGTACAAACACCCAGTGAAACACTATTCGCCCAGAAATAAAGATGAATCCCTGCTGATTGTGACAACATGGATTGTTCTGGAGATTACCATGATAACGGAAATAATTCAAATACAAGTAGCTTGGAACCATAGAACTTCACCCATACTTGGGCTGTAAAAATGAAAGCAACAAAGAAAAATCCAAAAACAAATAAATACAGTCAACACATTAGTGGTTTTAAGAAAGTAAGGAAAAAGAGAGGTGGTAGAAGAGGAAAGGGGTGGGTCAAATATAGGGGCAAGGAAGAAGTGACTCTGGGTGCTGCACACACAATGCAATATATGAATATGAATTATGTATTGTAGAAATGCACACTGGAAATGTAAGGTTGCTAATCAATGTCACTGTCATTAATTTAATACATAAATAAAAAACCCAAACCGTAACCTGGCCTAAATTACAAAGAAACCCCAAACCTAATCGAACACCAAATCCAAACCTAATTTAAAACAGAACCCTCAGTTTTACTCTAAACTGAACCCTAACGCTAAATCTCATAATATACTCAAGAAATATTCCTAAACTGAAATCTAATGCTAAACCGAGCGCTAGTGGAAAACCAGAGCCTTCCTATAACACTATCTCTGAAAGGAACCCATACTCACTTTTACTGGAAACCCAACCCCAACTCGAATGGAAAACCAACTCTGACCTCCAAGTTAAATCTCACCCTAATACTAAAAATCGAATCATAAACTAATATCTGCACGCCATCATTAAACCGGCCCTTCTCCTACCCTATCTTAAAACCTATCTCCAAACTCAAAGGTAACTCGAAGCCTAAGTATATAACTACCCCTAATCATTAATTCACCCAATCCCTAACCCAAGCATATGCCTAACGAAAAACCTAACTGTATCCTAAAATTTTACTTCACTCTTTCAATAACCCTTCTACCCAGAGTTCTCATTTCAATGTTCTTAATACCATAAGCTCAAAGCTTCTTCTAACCCAATCCAAACTCTAGCCCTGAACCTACCCTGAAACCTAACACATAGCCTAACTCAAAGATGGATCCTTACACTAATCATAACCACAATAGTACACATACCTCTCACCCCCAACTTTACATACCCTGAACACTAACCACAAATTCAACCAAACCTATAACCTCAAAGCTAACTCTAAGGCAAATTCCAAAGCTGAATCTTCGCAGAACCTCATCCTTAAAACAAGTCCTAAACTTACCTCTATACCTCTCCCAGGGTCACAGCTCCCCACTGCATCGCATTATGGAATTTACAATCCTGACAGTTCTATTGTCTCCTGATTGGCTCTGGGGCTGCAGTACATCATAGCCATTGATACAGCCTCGGGGCCCCGATTGGCTGGCCCTTCTACTGTGCCATCGCGGTCAGCCAATATTCTGATTATAGGTCCCTGGCGCCTACCTCTTTCCATCGCGGAGGGTGGGTGCGCCCTGCAAGGGATGTCTGCTGGCATCAGCCTGGTATCCGGAGGCTCAAGGGTGCTCCTGCTGGCACCAAACCACCTCTTCAAGCCTCTGCTCTCACCGGGGTACTGAGGATTTGAAATGGATAATTTTGATGCATCACTTCATACCTATTTCAAGGCATTGCTTGATCCCAGGTAAATCAGAGTAAAAGGGTGGTTTGTTCTGGTCAATTACGTACGTACTTTTGTCTGTTTTACCCCATACTTAGTGGTTGAGTGGCTGGGACCATAATACATGATGAACAGTGAGCCGTTCTCTTGCAGAGGAATTTTAGGTGTGTATAACATGAACTCAAATTACTTTCTCTCTGTATGTTCAGTGTGATAGGTGAGCATATAGTTAGCAGGGGCATCCCCTCCTTTCACTGTACTCACACCACTGAACTGTTTTCCTAAGTTAAGAAGGGAGGCGGCAGGGGGTGGGGAAGAAAGCACACAATGCACTTTGATTATGATTTACAATTGACTGTTCAAAATACTAGAGTGATTTTGTGTGCATGACTTCTAGAATATTTAAAATAGAAGCCGCTGGTATTTTTTTTATTTATGATTTGTATTCTACTCAGAATTATAGTATGTATTTCAGAAATACTCTTAAACAACTAAAATACAGAATGGAACCTTGAGATAATGGGAAAAATTGATTCATGCACATTATTATGTATTTCATAGGTGATTGACATTGGTGGTCAGGGAGGAAGGAAGAAAGTGCTGGCATTTGTGTTTGGTATCTTGATGGGAAGTCATCCCCTCAATCCTGATCTGATAGCTGTAAAGAGATTTGAGAGTTCAGAAGTTATTCTTGAAAACCTGAGAGAAGACTGAGTAGTGAGATCTATGTTGAGCATTTGAATAGACTATGTGCGTTCAGGCCCCATTGTTGCTTCTAGGTAAATGGAAAGTTGAAAAACACTTTTGATGATCTCAAATGCCAATGTGGTGGCAAAAATTTAAAAAAAAAGGAATAAGTATTAAAACTATCCCAAACACAATACCTAACTCAATGAGGAACCTAACACTAAACTTAGTCATAAGTGAACCCTAAATGCAAACCTTACCCTAAGTTTCAAAGGAACTCATAATGGAATCTTAACCTCATCCCTAGCTTTAAATCTAACCCTAAACCTGGCCTATTCTCTAACATTAGCCATGAACTCAATCCCAATTTACACCCTTACCCTGGAGTCAAAGCAAACCCTAACCCTAAACCTGAAACAAAATCTCCGTGGAAAATGAACCATGAACATTCCCAAAATCCCTAAGCGTAACCCTAAACCTAACCCTTGGCATCAACATCATCTCGGCCCTAACCCTTACCAGCACCTGATCATAAACATAACCTCACAACTAACCTTATCTTTAATCACTCTCCTAACTGAAAGGTTCACACTCACCCTAATCCAAAGCTTAAGGGGAGTCTTAAACCTAAACATACACCTGAAACTTAAAAGTAATTTTAACCCAAAATTGAACTTCACACCTCACTCTAACCCTCATCCTACCCCTTCACTACATCGTGCACCAACTGTAACCCCAGCATATAACCTACAAAGAACACTAAACCTAATCCTTTTTTGAAAGTAAACCATAAAACAATAGTTAGCATCATCTTAACAGTAACCTTAAATTTAATCACAACCTCAACCCAAACTTTAACTGGAAACATAACAAGAACCCAATCCATAACACTAATCATAAACTCAGCCTTACCCCTAAACCTAGACTGTAAAATGAACCTAGCACTATCCTTATACTTAATTACAAACATAACCTCAAACCTAAACCTTAGAAAAAATAATTCATTTCAAATTTTCATCCTAATCTCACAATTTATTGTTATCCTACACTAACACTAACCATCATCACAAAATCAGTTCTTAACCTAAACTCATTCTAACATTTACCTAACTTGAATCTTACAAAAAACGTAATCCTAAATGTTATCTGGCCACTAAATGGAAACACAAATCTAACCCCATTCTCATACCAAGCTCAAAACCTCACCTTAAACTTAACTGAAAACATAACCCTTAATATATAACGGTAAACCTAACCCTAACCAAAGCCCATGATCTAACCCTAACTTTATCCCCAATTCAGAGCCAATCCCTGCATTAAAGCTTACCGTAAAACACTACTTCTTACCTATTTCTCAAATGAACCATGAATAAAACAAAAAGACCTAAACTTAAAGACAAAGTCTAACCTTAAACACAATCGGACCTTTTGTTCCACTACTACTCATAATAAAAAAATCAAACCTAACCTTATCTTTAACCCTTAAAGTAACTTAAAATCTAAACAATAACTTCTACCTAAAACTAAAGCTAGGCTTCCGTACAGCCCATATCTTCGTCTTAAACCTACACCACCCTAAATAAACACTAAAAAAATAATCTCAAATCTAACTCTAACCCTAAACCTAACCCTAAATATTATGCTAACCATAGCTAGTTACTTGAACCTAACATGATTTCTAACCGCATCAGAAACTAAGCACATACCTAAACCTACCCATGACATAACCAGTGCTTTCCCTTAAACCAAATTCTAGAAATAAAACTAAGACAAATCATAACAGTAATTGAGAGTGAAACCCGAACTTCAGAAGTCAATATAACCCTAATCTTAACCCTAATTCTAATGACCAACTGAACGCTAACCCTACCCTGAGTTATCACTCTTAGCCAAACTGATACCACCCACCTAAAAAGAGCAATAACCGTAAAGATCAATCCAACACATACCCTAATTTTTATGTTAACCCTAACCTCAACGCTGAGAGGAAACTTAACACAGGGGCTGAGGGTCCTATACTCTGACAAACACAAGATGTTAAAAGAAATTGAAGTTTTCTTTTGCTTTGCAGAAGCTTATGAGTTTGATATAGTCCCATTCATTTATTTTTGCTTATACATCCCTTGCCATTGAGGACCGGTTCATGAAGACTTCCTTGAGTCCTAGGTCTATAAGTTTATTACCAATGACTTCTTCTATACAGTGTATTGTTACAGGTCTTATATGAAAGTCTTTAATCTATTTTGAGTTAATTTTTGATGGGATATTACTCAGCTATAAGAAAAGATGAAATACTGTCATTTGCAACAACACGGATGGACCTGGAGATCATCATGCTTAGGGAAACAAGCCACACAGAAAAATCAAAGAACTGTATGACTTCACTCATATGCGGAATATAAAACTGAAAGCAAAGAAAAAAAGAAATGAACAAACAAATAACCCATGGACACAATCGATAATTTATTGTTTATTTGGGGACGAGTGGGTTAGGGAGGGGAGAAAGGGGACGGGTTGGGAGAGGATGGGGGAAGCTAAATATAAGGTGAAGGAAAGAGAAGTCATATTAGGTGGTGAACTTATTATACATCAAGTTGACAATGCACTGTAGAAATGTATGCCTGAAACCTATGTAATCCTTGCTAACAGATGTCACACCAATAAGTCTAACAATAAAAATGAATAAAAAATAAAATAAAATAAATAAAAAAATAAATAAATAAATAAAAACTAACCTTATCTTTAACCCTTAACCTAACTCAAAATCTAAACAATAACGTCTATCTATAGCTAAAGCTAAGCTACTCTACAGCCCCTATCTTGGTCTTAAACCCAAACACCCCTAATTAAAAACTAAAAAAATAACCTCAAACCTAATTCTAACCCTAACCCTAACACTTAATATTATGCTAACCATAGCTAGTTACCTGAACCTAACATGGTTTCTAACCTCATCAGAAACTAAGCACATACCTGAACCTACCAATTACATAACCCGTGCTTTCCCTTAAACCAAATTCTAGAAATAACACTAAGCCTAGTCATAACAGTAATTGAGAGTGAAACCCGAACTTCAAAAGTCAATATAACCCTAATCTTAACCCTAATTCTAATGACAAACTGAACGCTAACCCTAACCTTAGTTATAACTCTGACTCTAAATGATACCACACACCTAAAAAAATCAATAACCCTAAAGATCAGTCCAACACATACTCTAGTTTGTATGTTAACCCTAACCTCAACGCTGAGGAGAAACTTAACACAGGGGCTGAGGGACCAATACTCTGACAAACACAAGATGTTTAAAGAAATTGAAGTTTTCTTTTGCTCTGCAAAAGCTTTTGAGTTTGATATAGTCCCATTCATTTATTTTTGCTTATACTTCCCTTGCCTTTGAGAACCGGTTCATGAAGTCTTCCTTGAGTCCTAGGTCTATAAGTTTATTACCAATGTCTTGTTCTATACAGTGTATTGTTAAAGGTCTTATATGAAGGTCTTTAATCTATTTTGAGTTAATTTCTGATGGAATATTACTCAGCTATAAAAAAAGATGTAATATTGTCATTTGCAATCACACGGATGGACCGGTTAAAAGATATTGAAGTTTTATTTTGTTTTGCAGAAGTTTTGAGTTTGGTATAGTCCCATTCATTTATTTTTGCTTATAATTCCCTTTCATTTGAGGACCGGTTCATGAATCTTCCTTGAGTCCTAGGTCTATAAGTTTAGTATCAATGTCTTCTTCTATACAGGGTATTGTTACAGTTCTTATAGGAAGGTCTTTAATCTATTTTGAGTTAATGTTTGATGGAATATTACTCAGCTATAAGAAAAGATGAAATATTGTCATTTGCAACAACACGGATGGACCTTGAGATCGTGATGCCTAGGGAAATAAGCCACACAGAAAAATCAAAAACTGTATGACATCACTCATATGTGGAATATAAAACTGAAAGCAAAGAAAAAACGAAATGAACAAACAAATAACCAATGGACACAATCAGTGATTTAATGATTATTTGGGGATGAGTGGGTTAGGGACAGGAGAAAAGGGAGGGACTGGGAGAGGAAGGGGCGAAGCTAAATATAAGGTGATGTAATGAGACGTCGCATTAGTTGGGGAACTGATTATACATCAAGGTGACAATGCACAGTAGAATTGTATGCCTAAAACCTATTAAATCTTTTCTGAAATATATCACACCAATAAGCCTATCAATAAAAATGAATAGAAATAAATCAATAAATAAATAAATAAACGCCGAAAAAAAATTGAAGAAGGCACAAAGAAATGCAGAGATTTTATATACATAAATGGGACGAATGAAAATCACTGAAATGGTCATGTTACAGAAAGCAATGTACACATTTAATGCCATCCCCATCAAAATTCCAATGACAGTTTTTTGAAAAATTTAAAAAAAATATCAACAAATTTGTATGGAATCTAAAGAGATCCCAAATAACCACAGGCATTCGAAGGAACAAAATAATAATTGTGAAGGTTTACCACTCTTTGAACTCCATCTATAACACACAATGACAATAATATAAACAGCAGGGTATTGGCAGAAATATAGGAACACACACACCAACTAAGAAAAACTGAAAACCCAGAAGTAATCCCACATATATATGTGAAGATTGTTATTTATGGAAAGCGAAAATTATAACATGAAGCAAAGAATCCATTTTCCATAAAAGATGCTAGGGTATAGAGAATATCACATGCAAAAGAATGAAACTAGACGGACAGTTTTCAACATATACCAAAATTAACTAAAACTGGAACAAAGACCTAAACATGCTACCAATAATGATATATTGCATAGAAGAAAGCGAAGGTCCCAAACCTGTAGACTTTGCTTCAGAAAGAGTTTGATGAATGTTACCTCAAAGGCAAGGGAAGTAAAAGTCAAAAGAAATGAATGGGACTGTACCCAACGTAAAAGCTGCTGCACAGCCAAAGAAACCATCAAGAAACTAAAAGGCTACCGACCTGGGAGAAGACATTTGCAAGCAATGACTGAAAGGGGTTTAAAACTTAAACTATATAAACAACACCTAGAACTCAATAACAGAAAAGCAATCCCATGAACACATGGGCACAGGACTTGAACAGGTACTTTCCCCAAGAAGACAGATTAATCAAACACCCAAGAGATACATACAAAATGTTTAAGTAAACTGGCTATTAGAAAAATGCCATGAACAACCACTTCATACCTGTTATTAACAGA
>PVJL010021077.1:0-11082 GCA_004026885.1 Lyroderma lyra
AAAATGCGCATTATGTTAATGATCTTTCTAAAAATGTTACTTTAGCGTTGGGAACTCAAGAAAACATAGATAAAAGTTTAGAACAAAATGTAAATGCTTTATATGATATGGTTCAATATTTGGGAAATAAAATTCAAAGTATAAAGGTCAGATCCCATTTGGTATGTCATGCTGAATATCATTGGATATGTGTTACTCCTAAATTATATAATAATAGTCAGCATTAATGGAATAGAATTTGTTTACATCTTCAGGGAATATGGCATAATGCTAATGAATCTCTGGACATGTTTCAGCTTCATGATGAAATTAAAAATATGAGAAAAGCTGAACCCCTAAAATTTGTTGCAGCTCAAGTTACCTCTAAGTTTTTTGAAATGATGAGAAATTCTTTGCCCTCTATGCCAAGTATTATCCATTCTGTTATGGCATTTCTTGCATTAGGCCTTTGTGTCTGTGTAGTTCTGTGCTTACTCCCCATCCTCATTAAATATTTCATTAACAAGATGATGGATATTCAATACAACATCCATGAGATTAAGCTTAGGGCAATGCCTTAAGCTTGGCCGCCTGTTTTATTTCGCTCCACTCCCCCCAAACTTAGCAAAGGCGGGATAGTCAAAGACGGGTAAGATTTCCCTGGGAATAACCAACCTAAGACAGTGTTTCATCGTGAGATGATGAAAAGCCAATGAAGGGTAAGGTTATTACTTTCAAGGGAAACGCCTAAGACAGGCACTGTCTTTCACTCTCACCTGGGGTCACAGGTGTGTTTTATTAAATAAAAAAGGGGGAGAGGTTGGGAGCCATGCAGACTGGCTTTAGGGAAGCATGACTTGTTTTACTTCTGCAATCTAGAAGGTGTATATTGCTCACTGAGGAATCTGGTTGATAAGGCCAGTTCCTTGGGAAACTCTAAAGAAAGAAGACTATCTGGGTACGTGGAAGAATGGCCTTGGGAAACTGACTCCCTCTCGTTTACTCTGACCTTCAAGTTAGCTGGCAGAGAGTCAGGGATGGTTTATGATTTGTCCTGGAGTAAGATAATGCATATTTGTTTCTGCTGTTCTGCACTATGCTGTGGGGATATATTGGGGAGAAAAAATAAACTCGAGGTTGGTTGCTAAGAATGCTTCCAGTCCTCCCAGACCATCTTTGTCTCTTTCTTTCTTTTTTTCCTTAAACCTCGCCCCCCACTTCAGGTACTGTTCTCTGGAATGCCAAGGCAGGACCCTGGCAATGATGTATCTTCTTGAAAGATTTTTCTGTTTCAATGGGAAATGGTCATACGTTCTTTATCTTTGATTTTCTTTATGTTGTGTATCACATAGATTGCTTTTCATATGTTGAAACCTCCTTGTGCTCCTGGGATGAATCCCAATTCATCTGGATGTATGGTCTTTTTGATGCATCGCTATATTCTGTTTGCTAATATTTTGATTAGAATTTTTGCATCTGTGTTCATCAGAGATATTGGTCTGTAGTTTTCTTTCTTTCTATTGTCTTTGCCAGGCTTTGGTATTAGAGTAATGTTGGTCTCCTAGAACGAGTTAGGAAATATTAGTCTTCTTCAATTTTTTGGAGGAGTATGAGGAGGTTAGGTGTTATCATTCTGGTCCATGGCATTTACCATTACGGAGATTATGGATAGTCATTTTAATCTCTTCATTATGAATCAGTCTATTTAGATTATCAAGATCTTCTTGGTTCAATCTAGGTAAGTTATCAGGTTCTAGAATCTTGTCCATTTCTTCTAGGTTCTTAAATTTAGTGGCATAAAGTTCTACATAAGATTTTTATATAATCCTATGTATTTCTCTGGTATCATTGGTAATTTCTCCCCTTTCATTTCTAAATTTGGATATTTGTGTCCTTTCTTTTCATCCCTTGATTAGTCTCGCCAAGGTTTTGTCAGTTTTGTTGACTTTCTCACAGAACCAGCTCTTTGTAATATTCTTTTTTCTATTGTTCTCCTGTTCTCTAATTGGTGTAGCTCTGCTTTAATTTTTATTATTTCTTTTCTTCTGCTGACTTTGGGTTTTGTGTGCTCTTCTATTTCTAGTTCTTTAAGATGGTATGTTAAGTTGTTTCCTTGTGATTTTTCTTGTTTCTTAAAACAGGCCTGTATTGATATAAATTTCCCTCTTATCAATGCTTTCGCTGTGTCCCAATAATTCAAGTATGTTGTGTTTTCATTGTCAGTTATTTGTATATATTTTTACTTTCATCTCTTATTGTTCTTTTATCCAGTCCTTTTGAAATGAGCTGTTCTTCATCTCCATGTATATGTGTTTTTTTCTGCTTTCCTTTTACAGTTGATATACAATTTCAAAGCATGGTGTTCTGAGGATACACATGGTATAATTTCAATCTTCTTGAATTTCCTGAGGCTACTTTTGTGTCTCAGTATGTGGTATATCTTTGAGAATGTTCCATGTTTACTAGAAAAGAACAAATAGTCTCTATTTGCTGCATGAATTGTCCTGCAAATATCAATTATGGCCAATTGCTGTAATGTGTCATTCAGTGCTGATGTTTCCTTATTTATTGTCTGTTTGGATGATCTGTCCATGGCCGTTAGTGCGGTGTTCAATGATTGTGTATTCATCAGTTTCTCCTTTTAAATCTGTTAGTAGATTCTTTGTCTATTTTGGTGCATCCTGGTTAGGAGAATATAAATTTATTAGTGTCTAGTAGTATTGTTGTTGTATTGTGCCTTTTATCATTATGTAATGTCCGTCCTTGTCTTTTACTATCCCTTTTAACCTGAAGTTGATTTCATTTGGTTGAAGTATGGCAACTCCTGCTTCTCTCTGGTTACCATTTGGTTGAAGTATTGTTTTTCATCCTTTCACTCTGAGTCTGTGTTTGTCCTTATGGCTGAGGTGTGTTTCCTGGAGACAGCACAGAGACTGATTCTGTTTTTTAATCTAGTCTCCTTCTGTGTGTCTTTTTATTGTTGAGTTCAGCCCATTAACATTCAGAGTGACGATCGATATAGGAGGATTTCCTGTGACCATTACTTATTTCTTTGTTTGATTTGTTTTATTTTTGTTTCTTTCCCGTTGCCCCAACTTTGTTCCATTTTTCTTGATGTTTGGTTTCAGGTTGAAGAGACTCCTTCAGTATTTCTTTGAGTTCTGGTCCCTGCACTAGACTGCGGCTTCCTTTCCTGCCCGCTGTGAAGGTTGACCTGCTGCTGGTGCTGCTCGTGCAGCGCCTGCATGGGGCTGCAGTTCCCATACAGCCTGCTGCAAACACAAACTGGGTCCCTTTCTACCGCGGTGTCCAAACAACAGCTTCGGAATTGTGTGCATTCCTGCTCGCTTTCCCCTGGCTCCACACACTCTACCACAACACTTGGTCGCTGGAGCACTCCTGGAAAGAAAGGCGGTTTGCATAGCATTCACACCAGCCAGAAGGAGGAGCCTCGGCCCGCATCTCCCAGCTTCCCCAGCATAGGGCAGAAAGAGGCGTTGTCCCAGTGTGCCTTTTTTTTGGCATCTTTCCTTTCTTACAGCCTCCTCAAACAAATAAATGCAGGAAGCGAAGGGACATTACAATTGACGCTGACTCCAAATGTAGCAGGAGACCACAAATAAAAAATAGACAAACCCTCTCTCCCAATACTTGACCTTCACAGGGCCACCTTGTGTCTGCTCTACACCAAGACTCCACAAAAGTACCAATCTGGGCTTTGGTGCACTTCTACTGAACATAACGCCCTCATGTCAATCAGGAAGAACCCAGCATACAGGATGAATTCCTTAAAAATAAAACTCCTCAAAAAGATCAGGAAATTTATCAAGACTGCATCTTACATCTAGAAGTTTCTGGAATAAGTGACAGAGAAGTTCAAGTAGCAATTCCAAAGGCTCTGAGACAAAAGAAAACATACTGGCCGAGCAATATGGCTGAGATAAACAACATAAATAAGGAAACGAATGACATAAAAATAACTCCATCAAAAAAAGGAACAATTGAACAAAGAAATTCAAACCCTAAGAAAGATTGACATAGAAATGTGAGAGATAAATAATGCAATAGAAAAAGTGAGAAACTAAACAATGCCAGAGGAAACAGGGCCAACCACATGGAGGAAATAATTAGTGATATTGAAGATCAGAACATGGAAACGGCTAAGAAAGTGGAAGGGAGGTAATATAGAAACAAAAGTATTGAAAGAATTCTACAAGAACTATCTGACTCCATGAGACAAAACAACAACAGGATAATAGAAATTGAAAAGGGGTAGAGCATTCTGCAGAGAGCACACTCAAACAAATAGTAGATGAGAACTTTATAAACCTATGGAAATATCTGGAACCCCAACTTCAAGAAGGAAACAGGTTTCCTAGATACCAGGACCTTAACAGAACTTTTAAAAGACACATGATACTAAAGATATCCAAAATTGAAGAGAAAGTGTCAATTCTCAAGGCAGCCAGGGCAACAAGAATTATAAATTTTAGAGGAAAACCCATCAGGATGGCATCATATTTCTCAGCAGAAATGCACCAAGCCAAAAGAGGGTGGAATCCAATATACAAAAACTGAAAAGAGAGTAACTTAGAGCCAAGGATAATTTATCCAGCTAAATTATTTTTCAGATATGAAGGTGGAATAAAGACCTTCTCAGACACACAGAAGATGAGGAAATTTGCCAGGACAAGGCCAACACTCCAAGAAATACTGAAGGAGTACCTTTGACCTGCAACAAAACATCAGGAAAAATGGAACAAAGTTGGGGCAATGGGAAAGAAACAAAAATAAAACAAATCAAACAAAGAAATAAGTAATGGTCACAGGAAATTCTCCTATATCGATCGTCACTCTAAATGTTAATGGGCTAAACTCACCAATAAATAGACACACAGTAGCAGACTAGATTAAAAAACAGAATCAATCTCTGTGCTGTCTCCAGGAAACACAGCTCAGCCATAAGGACAAACACAGGCTCAGAGTGAAAACATGAGAAACAATACTTCAACCAAATGGTAACCAGAGAAAAGCAAGAGTTGCCATACTTCTACAGAATGAAATAAACTTCAGGTTAAAAGGGATAGTAAAAGACAAGGACGGACATCACATAATGATAAAAGCACAATAAAACAACAATACTACTTGACACTAATTAATATATATGCTCCTAAACAGGATGCACCAAAATAGACAAATAAACTACTAACAGATTTGAAAGGAGAAACTGATGAATACATAATCATTGTGGGAGACTTAAAAACCGCAGTAACAGCCATGGACAGATCATCCAAACAGAAAATAAATAAGGAAACATCAGCACAGAATGACACATTACAGCCATTGGCCATAATTGATATTTGCAGGACACTCCATCCAGCAAAAGGAGACTATTTGTTCTTTTCTAGTGCACATGGAACATTCTCAAAGATATCCCATCCCACATGCTGAGACACAAAAGTAGCCTCAGCAATTTCAAGGAGATTGAAATTATACCATGTGTATCGTCAGACCACCATGCTTTGAAATTGGAGATCAACTGTAAAAGGAAAGCAGAAATAAACACTTATACATGGAGATGAACAACAGCTCATTTAAAAAGGACTGGATAAAAGAACAATAAGAGATGAGAGTAAAAATATATATACAAATAACTGACAATGAAAACACAACATACCTGAATTATTGGAACACAGCGAAAGCAGTGATAAGAGGGAAATTTATATCAATCCAGGCCTGTTTTAAGAAACAAGGAAAATCACAAGGAAACAACTTAACATACAATCGTAAAGAACTAGAACTAGAAGAGCACACAAAACCCAAAGTCAGCAGAAGGAAAGAAATAATAAATATTAAAGGAGACCAATAACAATTAGAGAACAGGAGGGTAATAAAGAATTGAATATTACAGAGAGCTGGTTCTTTAAGAAAGTAAAAAAATCTGACAAAATCTTGGCGAGACTAATCAAAGGATGAAAAGAAAGGACACAAACATCCAAAATTAGAAATGAAGGGAAAGAAATTACCACTGATACCACAGAAATAGATAGGATTATATGAAAATCTTATGAAGAACTTTATCCCACTAAATTTAATAACCTAGAAGAAATGGACAAGTTTCTAGAAACCGATAGCTTACTTAGATTAAACCAAGAAGGTCTCGGTAATCTAAACAGACCAATTCATAGTGAAGAGATTAAAATGACTATCCATAATCTCCCTAAAGGCAAAAGCCATGGACCAGATAGTTTCACCAGTGAGTTTCACCAAGCATTCAAAGAATAATAAACATCTATCCTACTCAGACTCCTCCAAAATATTGAAGAAGAATCAATACTTCCTAACTCGTTCTATGAGGCCAACATTACTCTAATACCAAAGCCTGGCAAAGACAATACATACAAAGAAAAGTATAGACAATATCTCTGATGAACACAGATGCAAAAATTCTAAACAAAATATTAGCAAACAGAATATAGCGATGCATCTAAAAGATTATATCTCAAGATCAAGAGGGATTCTTCCTAGGAGCACAAGGAGGGTTCAACATAAGAAAATCAATCTATGTGGTACACCACATAAACCAAATCAAAGATAAAGAATGTGTGACCATTTCCCCTTGAAGCAGAAAAAGCTTTCTACAGGATACAGCATCCATTTATGATCTAAACACTAAATAAAATAGGTATAGAAGGAAAGCATCTCAACATAATAAAGGCCATATATGACAAGGCCTTGGCTAACATCATAGTCAGTGTGGAAAACCTGAAGCCTATTCCCTTAAAATCAGGAACAAGACAGGGATGCTCTCTGTCACCATTGTTGTTTAATTTAGTAAAGGAAATTCTAGCCACAGCAATCGGGCAAGAGAAAGGAATCAAAGGTATCCAAATTTGGAAAGAAGTGGTCAAAATGTCCCTATTTGCTGATGACATGACGCCTTATATAAAAAATTCCAAAGATTCTACCAGGAAACTATTAGAAGCAATAAACGAATATAATAAAGTCGCAGGATACAAAATAAATTTTAAAAAATCAACAGCATTCCTATATACAAACAACAAATCCACAGAAAAAGAAAGGAGGGAATCAATTCCCTTTGCTATCAAAACAAATTTAATGAAATACCTGAGATTTAAGTTAATGAAGAAAGTGTCAGACTTATATACAGAAAAGTATAAGACACTTTTGAAAGAAAATGAAATGGACGTTAAGAGTTGAAAAACTATCCCCTGTTCATGGAGAGGAAAATTTAACATTGTTAAAATGGACATTCTGCCTAAAGCAATCTACATATTTAATGCAATATCCATGAAAATTCCACAATCATAATTTCATGGAATAGATAGAAGAATTAGTAAATTCATATGGAACCATAAATGACCTCGAATTGCCAAAGCTTACTACATAAAAGGAATAAGGCTGGTGGCATTACATTCCCTAACTTCAATTGATATTACAAAGCATCAATAGTCGAAACAGCTTGGTACTGGCAGAAGAACAGAAATATAGACCAATGGAATAGAACTGAAAGGCCAGAAATAAACCCACAATTTATGGACAAATAATTTTCGATAAAGGAGCAAAAAACATACAATGAGGAAAAGACAGCCTCTTTAGTAGGTGGTGCTGGAATATCTGGAATAATATATGCAAAAAATGAACTTGAGCTGTGAACTCTCTCCATATACAAAAATTAACTCAAAATGGATTAAAGACCTTCATATCAGACCTGCAACAATAAACTGTATAGAGGAAAACATTGGTACTAAACTTATAGACCTAGGATTCAAGGGAGACTTCATGAAGCTGACCTCAAAGGCAAGAGAAGTAAAAGCAAAAATAAATGAATGGGATTTTATCACACTAAAAAGCTTCTGTACAGGAAAAGAAACCATCAGCAAGACAAACAGATAGCCAAATGAATGGGAGAAATTATTTGCAAATAACGCATCAGATAAGGGTCTAATATCTAAAATATATAAAGAACAAATAAGGGTTAATAACACAAAAACAAACAACCCAATTATAAACTGGGCGGAAATACTAAACAGGCAATTCTCCCACGAAGAATTACAGATGGGAAGCAGACCTATAAAAAACTGCTCAACCTCATCAGCTATCAGGGAAATGCAAATAAATATCACAGTGAGGTATCACCTCACACCTGTTGGAATGGCTATTATCAACAAGACAAGAAATAACAAGTGCTGGAGAGGATGTGGAGAAAAAGGGACTCTGGTACACTGCTGGTGGGAATGAAAACCGGTACAATCACTGTGGAAGGCCGTGTGGAGTTTCCTCAGAAAACTGGAAGTGGAGCTCCCATTTGACTCAGCAATCCCTCTTTTGGGGGTCTAAACAAAAAACCTGAAAACCTTTGTCCACAAAGACTTATGTAACCTAATGTTCATTGCAGACCTGTTCACAGTGCACATAACATGGAAACAACCAAAGAGCCCTGTGACAGAAGACTGGATTAAGAAGCTGTGGTACATATACACAATGGAATATCACTCAGCTATAAGAAAACGTGAGGGAGTTCTCTAGTGGTGTAGTGGCTTCAGGCTCCGATGCTATCAGTGCTGCGGCCTGGGGTCGACTCCCATTTAGAAAGCTACCCACATACAAAAACATAAGCCAAAAAAAAAAAAAAGACAACATGAAATAGTGTCATTTGCAACAAAATGGATGGACCTGAAGATCATCATACTTAGTGAAATAAGTCAGACCGAAAAAACAAAGAACTGTATGACTTCACTCATATACGGTATATAAAACTGAAAGGAACAAAGAGATAAGAAATGAACAAATAAACAATGAACCCATGGACATAATCAACAGTTCAAAGTTTATTTGGGAATGAGTGGGTTAGGGAGGGGAAAAAGGGGACGGGGTGTGGTGGACGGAAGGGAAGCTAAATATAAGGTGATGGAAAGAGAACTCACTCTGTTGGCGAACATATTGTACAATAATTTGACTATGCACTGTAGAATTGTATGCTTGAAACCTATGTTATCCTTGCTACCAGATGTCACCCCAATAAGTCTAACAATAAAAATGAATTTTAAAAATTTTCTTCCAATGTTTAAAAGTAAAATATCCAACGAGCTTCATATAAGGCAGGACACACCAACCTGTGGCCCAGGATGGCTTGGAAGGTAGCCCAATACAAACACTTAAAATGTAGTATTTTCTGGCATTTTTTTGTTAAAGCTTATGAGCTATTGTTGGTACTAGTGGATTTTATGTGTTACCCAAGGCAATTCTATTTCCAACGTGGCACAGGGAAGCCAAAGTTTTAGATAACACTCACGTAAACATTTGTCCTTTATGAAAGTGATCATTCAAAACACCTGTGTAACTCAACACTTCTGATTCTACTTAAAGTTCTGTTAGTCCTTTGCTTGGTCAATCTTGATTTTGTTTTGCTTTTACTTAGGAAAATTCTAAAAGAAGACTCACTTATTTTCTTGAAATTTGATTCTTCACAGTAATAGTGCCAGGTTTTAATTACATTTGAAAGTTGAAATAAAGTTTGATGTTAAATGAAATCCCGCATAGTGATTGTTTTTATGTGTCCCACATGTTCTCAAGAAGGAACTGTGAATTTGTGCAGATGATAATGATTAGACAGCAAAAGAGTTAATACAAATAAACTTGAGGGGGCTAGCAGGAACCAAGTTGAGCTTACTTAGGTACAAATAAAAGAACTCATATGGCTACTGCTCTGTCTACAGTGAGCCTGATCTCGGAAAGCAAGCTTACCTGAGCATGGCTAGCTGCAAGGAAATGTTTAAGGTGGCCCGATTCTACCTGTGGTTTTTTACAGGTGACCCCATCTTGATATTGAAGAATCTGCGTGTACATTTTCTGTATAAGAAGAGCTAACCGAAAGTTCAGGGCAACTGTGTGCCTTGAGCCCTGCTACATTAATCTGCCATGCCCATATATCTCTCTTTGAATAAAACTTTCCAACGTGGATTTTCAGATCCCTCAGCAACTTTTCACATTCTGTCAATACTCAGAGACATCCAATAACCAGAAGAGAAGACATTACATGACTAAATGTCGCTGGTTCCACAAATTAAATATAAACTTTTAATTTTGTGGATGTGCATAAAAATCTCTTCAATGCTTGGAGGTTGGAGGGCAAGATGGTGAAATGTGAGTAGGGCCCTAAAGCGTCTCCCAGAAAACAAAATTGAACGGCCCCCAGGATACAAGAAAGAAGACTCTGAGTGACAAAAACAGCGGCTGAGAAATCCATGTATTGCCAGTAAACACCTAAAGGTTGGAGAGAAAGTGGCGAGTCGGAGAGAGGGGAGGGATCAAAGACAGATTTCAACAGGACCCGATTATGGGTGACCATCCAGGAGCATTTCAGTGCATGGGAGGGGTAGAGAACAAGAAGTGACAACACAAAAATCCGTAGCAAACTGGCAGAACAGTGGCAGTCGTTGGGGAGCTGGCCTGAGGAGCTCGAATTTGGAATGGCAAGTTTTGGACAGAGCTTGGGAGCCAGCCTCTGTAACTTTTGAGTGTTAGCAGACAGAGCAAGGACTCTGAACTGCAGAGACGACATTGTGGCTCTAGGCTCACTTGGGAAACACAACGTAGGCAAGCACGACTCCTGCGCAGGCCTGGGGTTCCTGGTCGCAGCCTGCAGTTCCTGGTTGCGGCCCACTGCGGGGGCTAGCCGCCTGCCAAGCAGACAGCGCACGACCCCTGCACTAGACTGCAGCTTCCATTCCTGCCCTCTGTGAAGTTTGGCCTGCTGTTGATCCTGCTCGTGTGGCTCCTGCACGGGGCTGCAGTTCCCATACAGACCTCTGCAAAGACAAACTGGCTTCCTTTCTACCGCTTCCGAATTTTGTGCATGCCAGCTCGCATACTCCTGGCTCTTAAAAGCAGTTCGAGTCCACAGACTCTGCCCCAACACTTGGTCGCTGCAGCAGGCCTGGAAAGAAAGCGGTTTTTATAGCATTCGCCCCAGCCAGCAGGAAGAGACTCAGACCGCATCACCCACTTCCCAGCATAGGGCAGAAGGAGCAGTTGTCCCAGTGTGCCTTTTCTTGGCATCTTTCCTTTCCTCCAGCCTCC
>PVJL010021078.1:0-11082 GCA_004026885.1 Lyroderma lyra
ACCCTACTCTCACCGTTCCTCTCACCCTAATCCTAGCCGACTCCTCAGGCCCAGAGTACCAATATGACCTACAGGGCCACATTTCCACTGACCTGACACTTGCCAAGGTCAAAGTACCCACCCTAAATTTGACTCGAGATTCTGAACATAACGGTATCTCTCTAATTGACCCTACTCTCACCGATCCGCTAAACCTAACCCTAGCCATCTCCCCAGTCCCAGGATATCAATATGAATTACAGGTCATTTTTCCACTGTCCTGACAAGTACGCCTATCAAAGAACTCACCATAACTTTGACTCGAGATTCTGAACGTGATGGTTTCACTTTAATTGACCCTATTCTCACTCTTCCGATATCCCTAACCTCAGCCGTCGCACCAGGCCTAGTGTATAAAAATGACTAAAGTGAAACTTTTTCCCTATCCTGACACCTACGAACATCAATTTACTCACGCTAACATTGACTCGAGATTCCAAACATGACGGTATCACTTTAATTGACCCTAGTCACACCGTTCCTTTAACCTAACCCTAGCCTTCCCACCATGACCAGAGTGTCAATATGACATACCGGAAAATTTTCCACTGTCCTGACACCTGCGAACATCAAAGTACTCACCATAACTTTGGCTCGAGTTTCCGAACGTGACGGTACCACTTTAATTTACCCTACCCCTACCGTTCCCCTAACCATAACCCTAGCCATCTCCCCAGCCCCATTGTATCAAAATCACCTAAAGGGGTATTTCCCACTGACACCTACGAACATCAGAGTCCTCATCCTAACTTTGACTTGAGATTCAGAATGTGATGGTATCCTTTTAATTTATACTTCTCTCACTGTTCTCCTAACCCTAACCCTAGAAGACTCCCAAGGCCCAGAGTGTAAATATGAACTTCAGGGACACTTTTCCACTGTCCTGACACCTACGAACATCAAAGGACTCACCCTCACTTTGACTCGAGATTCCGTACGTGATGATATGACTTTAATTGACCCAACTCTCACTGTTCCAATAACACAAATCCTAGCCATCTATGAAGTCCCAGAGTATCAATATGACACACAGGGAGAGTTTACACTGAACCTACAACTACGCCCATCAAAGTACTCACACTAAATTTGACTCGAGATTCCGAAAATGACATTAACACTTTAATAGACCCTACTCTCACCGTTCCCCTAAATATAACCCTAGCTGACTCCCCAGTCCCACAGTATCAATATGACATACAGGGACATTTTCCACTGTCCTGACACCTACGAACATCAAAATACTCACCCTCACTTTGACTCGAGATTCCAAACCTGACGGTATCCCTTTAATTGACCCAACTCTCGCCCTTCCCCTAAATATAACCCTAACCTTCTCCCCAGTCCCAGAGTATCAATATCACATACACTGACACTTTTCCACTGACCCGACAACTACGAACATCAAAGTACTCACGCTAACATTGACTCAAGATTCCGAACTTGACAGTTTCAATTTAATTGACCCTACTCTCACCGTTCCGCTATCCCTAAGCCTCGCCGTATCCCCAGGCCTAGTGTATCATAAAGACCACACGGATACTCTTTCATCGTCCTAACACGGACGAACATAAAAGTACTCACCCTAATTTTGACTCGAGGTTCCGAACGTGACTTTAATTGACCCTACATTTGCCGTTTCTTTAACCCCAACCCTAGCCTTGCCCCTAGGACCAGAGTGTCAATATGACATACAAAGACACTTTTCCACTGTCCTGACACCTACGAACATCAAAGACCTCACCCTAAATTTGACTCGAGATTCAGAATGTGACGGTATCCCTTTAATTTACTTCTCTCACCGTTCTCGTAACCTAACCCTAGAAGACTCCCAAGGCCCAGAGTGTAAATATGAACTTCAGGGACAATTTTCCACTGTCCTGACACCTACGAACATCAAAGGACTCACCCTCACTTTGACTCGAGATTCCGTACGTGATGATATGACTTTAATTGACCCAACTCTCACCGTTCCCCTAACCCTAACCCTAGCCATCTATGAAGTCCCAGAGTATCAATATGACACACAGGGACAGTTTTACACTGACCCTACACCTACGAACATCAAAGTACTCACCCTAAATTTGACTCGAGATTCCGAAAGTGACATTACCACTTTAATTGACTCTACTCTCACCGTTCCCCTAAACCCAACCCTAGATGACTCCCCAGGCCCAGAGTATCAATATGACTTACACTGACATTTTTCCACTGACCCTATACCTGTGAACATCAAAGACCTCACGCTAACTTGGACTCATGATTCTGAACGAGACATTATCACTTTAATTGACCCTACTCTCACCGTTCCCCTGACACTAACGCTAGCCATCTCAGCAGTCCCAGAGTATCAATATGACATTCAGGGACACTTTTCCACTGACCCGACATCTACAAACATCAAAGTATCAACCTAAATTTGACTCGAGATTCCGATCGTGACATTATCACTTTAATTGACCCTATTCTCACAGTTCTGATAACCCTAACCCTAAACGTCGCACCTGACCTAGTGTATCAAAATGACCTAACCAGAAAATTTTTCAATGTCCCGACACCGAGGAACATCAAAGTACTCACCCTATCTTTGATTCCAGATTCAAGATATGACAGTATCACTTTAATTAACCTTCTCCCACAGTTCTCCTAACCCTAATCCTGGAAAACTCCCAATGCCCAGAGTGTCAATATAATCTTAAGGGACTCTTTTCACTGTCTTGAACCTACGAACATCAAAGTACTCACCCTCACTTTGACTGGAGATTCCTAACAAGACGGTACCACTTTAATTCACCCGATTCTTACCGTTCCCCTAACCCTAACCCTAGCCGCCTCCCCAGCCCCGGTGTATCAAAATGTCATACAGGGATAATTTTCAACTGTCCTGACACCAACAAACATCAAAGTACTCACCCTAAATTTGAATCGAGATTCCAAACGTAAAGGTATCATTTTAATTGACCAAACTCACACCATTCCGCCAACCCTAACCCCAGCAATCTCCACAGGCATAGTGTGTCAATATGACGTACAGGGATATTTTACCCCTGTTCTGACAAGTACGACCATCAAAGTACTCACCCAAACTTTGACTCAAAATTCTGAACGTAACGGCATCACTTTAATTGACCCAACTCTCACCATTCCACTAACCCTAACCCCAGCAATCTCCACAGGCGTAGGGTGTCAATATGACCTATAGGGTCATTTTTCCCGTGTCCTGACAAGTACGACCATCAAAGTACTCACCCTAACTTTCACTCGAGGTTCTGAACGTGACTGCATAACTTTAATTGACCCTTCTCTTACCATTCGCCTATCCCTAACATTAGCCGATTCCACATCTGCATTGAATCAAAATGACGTACAGGGATACTTTTTTACTGTTCTGACACCTACGAACATCAAAGTTATCACTCTATCTTTGACTCGAGATTCCAAATGTGACAGTATCACTTTAATTTAACCTTCTCTCCCCGTTCTAACACTTACCCAAGAATACTCCCAAGCACCAGCGTGTCAATAATGCCTTCAGGGACACTTTTCCACTCTCCTGAAACCTACGAAAATCAAAGTGTTCACGCTGAATTTGACTCAAGATTCCGATCATGACGGTATCAGTTTAATTGGCCCAAATGTCACCGTTCCCCTAATCAAAACCCTAGCCATGTACCTAGGCCCAGAGTATCAATATGAAAAACATGGACACTTTTCCTCTGACCTAGGGCCTACAAACATCAAAGTACTTACCCTAAATTTGAATCGAGATTTTGAACGTAATGGTATCACTTTAATTGACACTATTCTCACCATTCCGCTAACCATGACCCTAACCATCTCTCCAGGCCTAGTGTGTCAATACGACGTATAGGGTCATTTTTACATTGTCCTGACAAGTGAGACCATAAAAGTACTCACCCTCACTTTGACTCGAGATTCCAAATGTGACGGTATCACTTTAATTGACCCAACTCTCCCCGTTCCCCTAACCCTAACCTAGCCCTGTCCCCAGTCCCAGAGTAACAACATGACATACAGGGACAATTTTCCTCTCTCCTAGCACGTACAAACATCAAAGTATTAACCCTAAATTTGAATCGAGATTCCGAACGTAACGATGTCACTTTAATTCACCCTATTCTCACCGTTCCGATAACACTAACCCTTGCCGTTGCACGAGGCCTACTGTATCAAAATTACCTAAAGGGAAACTTTTCCCCTGTCCTGTCAAATACGAACATCACAGAACTCACCCTAACTTAGTCTGGGGATTCCAAACGTGACAGTATCACTGTAATTGACCATACAATTACCTTTCCACTAACCCTAACCCTAGCCTTCTCCCCAGTAGAGAGGGTTTTTATGACATACAGGGACAATTTTCCACTGACTCGATACCTCCAAACATAAAAGAATTCACTCAAACTTTGACTCGAGATTCCGAACTTGACATTATCACTTTAATTGACCAAACTGTCACCGTTCTGATAACACTAACCCTAGCCTACTCCCCAGTACCAGAGTGCCAACATGACATACACGGACAATTTTCCTCTGACCTAGCACCTACAAAATTCAAAGGACTCACCCTAAATTTGAATCAAGATTCCGAACGTAACAGTATCACTTTAATTGACCCTAATCTCACCGTTCCGATAACACGAATGCTAGTCGTCTCCCTTCGATTAGTGTATCAACATGACCTACAGGGTCATTTTTCCACTGTCCTGACAAGTGCGACCATCAAAGTAATCACCCTCATTTTGACTCGAGATACCGAACATGACGGTATCATATTAATTGAATCTACTCTCACCGTTCGAATACCCCTAACCCTAACCGCCACACCAGGCCTAGTATATTAAAATGAACTAAAGGAAAACGTTTTCCCTGCCTGACAAATATGAACATCAAAGAACTCACCGTAACTTTGACTCGAGATTCTGAAGGTGACAGTATCACTTTAATTGACCCTCCAATTAACGTTCACCTAACCCTAAGCCTAGCAGTCTCCCCAGGCCCAGTGTATCAAAATGACCTACAGGGAAACTTATACACTATCCTAACACCAATGAACATCAAAGAACTCACTCTATCTTTGATTCGAGATTCTGAATGTGACGGTATCAGTTTAATTGACGCTTCTCTCACCTTTCACATAAACCAAACCCTGGCCTTCTCCACAGTATACAGGGTAAATTAAAGTGATTCCGTCACATTCAGAATCTCGAGTCAAAGTTAGGGAGACTACTTTGATGTTCGTAGGTGTCAGGACAGGGAAAAGGAATCCATTTTGGTCATTTTGATACACTGGGTGTGGGGAGATGGCTAGGGTTAGGGTTAGAAGAACGGTAAGAGTATGGACAATTAAAGTGATACCGTCACGTTTGGAATCTCGAGTCATGTTAGGGTGAGTACTTTGATGTTCGTAGGTGTCAGAACAGTGAAAAAGTTTCCCTTTAGGTCATTTTGATATACTAGGCCTGGGGCAATGGTTAGAGTTAGGGTTAGTGGAACGCTGAGAATAGGGTTAATTAAGATGACAATGTTACGTTCATAAAATTGATTCAAAGATAGGCTGAGTACTTTGATGTTTGTGTCAGGACATTGGAAAAGTGTCCCTGTATGTCATAAGAACGCTCTATACTGGGGAGAAGGCTAGGGTTAGGGTTAGGGGAAAGGTGAGAGAATGGTCAATTAAAGTGATATCATCATATTCTAAATCAGAAATCAAAGATAGAGTGAGTAATTTGATGTTCGTAGTTGTCAGGACAGTTCAAAAGTATCCCTGTATGTCATTTTGATACACTGGGCCAGGGAGATGGCAAGGGTTAGGGATAGGTGAAAGGTAAGAGTATGGTCAATTACAGTGATACTGCCACTTTTGGAACCTCGAACCAAAGTTAGGGTGAGTTCTTTGATGTTCGTGTTTGTCAGGACAGGGAAAAAGATTCCCTTTAGGTCATTCTGATACACTAGGCCTGGTGGGTGGCTAGGCTTAGGGTTATCGGAATGGTGAGAGTAGGGTCAATTAATGTGATACCGTCACGTTCAGAATCTCGAGTGAATGTGAGGATAAGTACTTTGATGGTCGTACTTGTCAGGAGAATGGAAAAATGACCCTGTGGGTCATATTGACACACTAGACCTAGGGAGATGGCTAGGGTTAGGGTTAGCGGAATGGTGAGAGTAGGGTCAATTAAAGTGATACCATTACGTTTGGAAACTCGATTCAAATTTAGGGTGAGTACATTGATGTTTGTAAGTGCTAGGTCAGAGGAAAAGTGTCCCTGTATGTCATGAGATACTCTGGGACTGGGGACAGGGCTAGGATTAGGGTGAGGGGTACGGTGAGATTTGGGTAAATTGAAGTGATAATGTCACGTTAGGAATCTTGAGTGAAAGTGAGGGTGATTACTTTGATGTTCGTAGGTGTCGGATCGGTGTAAAAGTGTCCCTCTATGTCCTACTGATACTGTGGGACTGGGGAGATGGCTAGGGTTAGGGTTAGGGAACGGTGAGAGTTGGGTCAATCAACGTGATACAGTCACGTTCGGAATTTCGAGTCAAAGTGAGGATGAATACTTTGACGTTCGTTCGTGTCAGGAAAGTGGAAAAGTGTCCCTGAAGGTATTATTGACTTTCTGGGGCCTGCTTGTATTCTAGGGTTAGACTTAGGAGAATAGGGAATGAAGGGTAAAGTAAAGTGATACCATCACATTCAGAATCTCGGGTCAAAGTTAGGGTGACTACTTTCATGTTCGTAGGTGACTGGATAGTGAAAAAGTATCCCTTTTGGTCATTTTGACAAACTTGGAATGGGGAGATGGCTACGGTTAGGGTTAGGAGAATGTTAAGAGTTGGGTCAGTTAAAGTGATATTGTAATGTACAGAATCTCGTGTCAAAGTTAGGGTGAGTATATTGATGTTTCTGGGTGTCAGGACATTGGAAAAGTGTCCCTGTATGTCATATTGATTCTCAGGGATGGGGAATCACTCTAGGGTTAGGGGTAGCCGAACGGTAGGAGTAGGGTCAATTTAAGTGGTACCGTCAGTTCGGAATCCCGAGTGAAAGTTAGGATGAGTACTTTTATGTTCATAGGTGTCAAAACAGTGAAAAAGTTTCCCATTAGGACATTTTTATTTTTATTTATTTATTTTTAATTCATTTTTATTGAGGACATTTTTAAATACTAGGCCTGGGGCAATGGCTAGGGTTAGGGTTATGAGAACAGTGAGTGTTGGGTCAATTAATGTGATAATGTCACGTTCGGAATCTCGAATCAATCTTAGAGTGACTACTTTGATGTTTGTAGGTGTCGGGTCAGTGGAAAAGTGTCCCTGTATATCATATTGATTCTCTGGGACTGGGGAGGTGGCTAGAGTTAGGGTTAGGGGAATGGTGAATGTTGGGTCAATTAAAGTGATACCGTCACGTTGGGAATCTCGAATCAAAGTGAGTGTGAGTACTTTGTTGGTCGTACTAGTCAGGACAATGGAAAAATGACCTTGTAGGTGATATTGACACACTAGGCCTGGGTGATGGCTAGGGTTAGGGTGAGCGGAACGGTGAGAGTTGTGTCAATTAAAGTGATACCGTCATTTTCGGGATGTCGAGTCAATGTGAGGGTGAATTCTTTGTCGTTCGTTCGTGTCTGGAAAGTGGAAAAGTGTCCCTGAAGGTATTATTGACACTTGGGCTTGCTAGTATTCTAGGTTTAGACTTAGGAGAACAGGGACAGAAGGGTAAATTAAAGTGATTCCGTCACATTCAGAATCTCGAGTCAAATTTAGGGTGACTACTTTGATGTTCGTAGGTGTCAGGACAGTGAAAAAGCATCCCTTATGGTCACTTTGATACACTGTGTACGGGAAGACGTCTAGGGTCATGGTTAGGAGAACGGTAAGAGTAGAGTCAATTAAAGTGATACCGTCATGTTTGGAATCTCAAGTCATGTTAGGGTTAGTACTTTGATGTTTGTATGTGGTAGGTCAGAGGAAAAGTGTCCCTGTATGTCATGAGATACTCTGGGACTGGAGACAGGGTTGGGGTTAGGGTGAGGGGTACGGAGAGAGTTGGGTGAATTGAAGTGATAATGTCTCGTTAGGAATCTCGAGTCAAAGTGAGGGTGATTACTTTGATGTTCGTATGTGTCGGATCAGTGGAAAAGTGTCCCTGTATGTCATTCTGATACTGTGGGACTGGCGAGATGGCTAGGGTTAGGTTTAGGGAACGGTGAGAGCTGGGTCTATCAACGTGATACCGTCAGGTTCAGAATTTAGAGTCAAAGTGAGGTTGAATACTTTGACGTTTGTTCGTTTCAGGAAATTGGAAAAGTGTCCCTGAAGGTATTATTGACATCCTGGTGCCTGCTAGTTTTCTAGGTTTAGACTTAGGAGAACAGGGACAGAAGGGTAAATTTAAGTGATACCATCACATTCAGAAGCTCGAGTCAAAGTTAGGGTGTCTACTTTGATGTTCGTAGGTGACAGGACAGTGAAAATGTGTCCCTTTTGGTCACTTTGATACACTGGGATTGGGGAGAAGGCTAGGGTTATGGTTAGGAAAATGGTAAGAGTAGGGTCAATTAAAGTGATACCATCACGTTTGGAATCTTCAGTCATGTTAGGGTGAGTACTTTGATGTTCCTAGGTGTCAGGACATTGGAAAGGTGTCCCTTTATGTCATATTGCCACTCAGGGTCTGGGAATTCATCTAGGGCTAGGGTTAGCCGAACGGTAAGAGTAGGGTCAATTAAAGTGATACTGTCATGTTCTGAATCTCAAGTAAAAATGAGGGTGAGTACTTTGATGTTCGTAGGTGCCAGAACAGAGAAAAAGTTTCCCTTTAGGTCACTTTGATATACTAGGCCTGGGGTAATGGTTAGGGTTAGAGTTAGTGGAACGCTGAGAATAGGGTTAATTAAAATGATACAGTCACATTCAGAAAATCGACTCAAAGATAGACTGAGTACTTTGATGTTTGTGTCAGGACATTGGGAAAGTGTCCCTGTATGTCATAAGAACGCTCTATAATGGGAAAACGCTAGGGTTAAGGTTCGGGTAAAAGTGAGAGAAGGGTCTATTAAGGTGATGCCATCACATGCTAAATCTCGAATCAAAGATAGAGATAGTACTTTGATGTTCGTACTTGTCAGAACAGTTCAAAAGTATCCCTGTATGTCATTTTGGTACACTGGGCCTGGAGAGACGGCTAGGGTTAGGGATAGGTGAAAGGTAAGAGTATGGTCAATTACAGTGATACAGTCACTTTTGGAACATCGAGTCAAAGTAAGGGTGAGTTCTTTGATGTTCGTGTTTGTCAGGATAGGGAAAAGGTTTCCCTTTAGGTCATTTTGATACACTAGGCCTGGTGCGGCGTCCAGAGTTAGGGTTATCGGAATGGTGAGAGTAGCGTCAATTAATGTGGCACGTTCGGAATCTCGAGTCGAAGTGAGGGTGAATACCTTGATGGTCGTACTGGTCAGGACAATGGAAAAATGACCCTGTAGGTCATAATGACACACTAGGCCTGGGACGATGAGAGGAAATGTGTCCTGTATGTCATATTGATACCCTGGGACTGGGGACACGGCTAGGGTTAGGGTTAGGGGAACAGTGAAAGTTGGGTCAATTAAAGTGTTACCGTCTCGTTTGGAATCTCAACTCAAAGTTGGGGTGAGGACTTTGATGTTCGTAGGTGTCAGGTCAGTGGTAAAGTGTCCCTGTATGTCATATTGACACCCTGGAACTGGGGACATGGATAGGGTGAGGGTTAGCGGATCGGTGAGAGAAGGATCAGTTAACAGACACCGTCACGTTCGGAATCTCGATTCAAAGTTAGGGTTAGTACTTTGAACGTTTCTAGGTGGTAGGTCAGAGGAAAAGTGTCCCTGTATGTCATATTGATACTCTCTGACTGGGGACTCGGCTAGGGTTAGGGTTAGGGGAACGGAGAATATTGGGTCAATTAAAGTGATATCGTCACGTGCGGAATCTCGAGTCAAAATGAGGGTGAGTGCTTTGATGGTCTTAGACACCAGGACTTTGGAAAAGTGTCCCTGTATGTCACATTGACAACCACGGATTAGGGTTTGCAGAACCGTAAGTGTAAGGTCAATTAAAGTGATACCGTCTCGTGCGGAATCTCGACTCAAAGTTAGGGTGAGTACTTTGATGTTGGTAGGTGTCAGAACAGTGAAAATTTTCCCTTTAGGTCATTTTGATAGTCTAGGCCTGGGGCAATGGCTCGGGTTAGCATGAGAAGAACGGTAGGAATAGAGTCAATTAAAGTGGTACCGTCACGTTCAGAAAATCGATTCAAAGTTAGGGTGAACACTTTCATGTTTGTAAGTATCAGGACATTGGAATAGTGTCCCTGTATGTCATATGGACACTCTATACTGGGCAGAAGGCTAGGGGTAGGGTTAGGGGAAAGGTGAAAGAAGGGTCAATTAAAGTGATACCATCACATTCAGAATCTCGAATCAAAGATAGAGTGAGTACTTTGATGATCGTAGGTGTCAGGACAGTGAAAAAGTATCCCATTTGATGCACTGTGCAGACTAGGGTTACGGTCAGGGGAAAGGTGAGAAAGGGTCAATTAAAGGGATACAGTCAAGTTCAGAATCACGAGTCAAAGTTAGGGCGAATATCTTGATGTTCATAGGTGTCAGTTAACTGGAAATATGTCCCTGTAGGCCATATTGACACTCAGGGATTGGGGATTCCTTTAGGGTTAGGGATAGCAGAACGGTAACAGTAGGGTCAATTAAAGTGGTAAGGTCACGTTCGGAATCTCGATTCAAATTTCGGGTTAGTACGTTAATGTTTGTAAGGGCCAGGTCAGAGGAAAAGTGTCCCTACATGTCATATTGACAACCTGGGTCAGGGGAGATGGCTAGTTTTAGGGTTAGGGGAACGGTGAATGTTGGGTCAATTAAAGTGATACCGTCACGTTCGCAATCTCGATTCAAATTTCGGGTTAGTACGTTAATGTTTGTAAGGGCCAGGTCAGAGGAAAAGTATCCCTGCATGTCATATTGA
>PVJL010021079.1:0-11080 GCA_004026885.1 Lyroderma lyra
TGATATGTAGCATTATTAACCTTCTATGCTTCCAATTGTGCCATGGAAAATGGCCCAAGAGTTAGATGCTGTAGGAGACTAGAAAGCACACAGCCTAGGTAATACATGGGCTGCTACAAGGTATCTTAAAAGCAATGGAGGAGTTATGACTTGGAGGAAAAAGAAAAATCAAAATCACCATACCATCTGTCTCATTCTTTGCTTTCTCATTCTGTCTCATGTTCTTCATATAAAAAATCTGATACTTAACAAAACATTTTAAAATGTGACATTGATTGTCTTTAAAACATTATGAAGCATCTGTACTTCAATATTGAAAAAAATAACTTCTTCCCAATTAAAAAAAAAAGAATCATGTTGACTAAAATTGACAATGAAATTCACTGTACTTTAAAGCATCTCTATCTACTTTTTTTTTTTTTTTTTTGGTATGTGGGTAGCTCCCTGGCTGGGAATCGAACCCAGGCTGCAGCGCTGACAGCGCCACCGTTGAAGCCTTAAGCCACTACACCATCAGGGAACTCCCAAAGCATCTCTATCTTCATCATCTTGGTAAACTATATAGGCATTCCCCCAAGAAGGAAAAAAGCCAAGAATATGCAAATAGCCCTCATCACCTTCTGGTAACTTCTGACAAAGCAATGGTTTTATGAGGAAATTCTAGAACTAACCACGTGAACTTCTGATCAAACAACTGGAATTCTTTGATGTCTCTAAAAAGAATGCTTTTCAGTTATTTAACATAAATACATGCTAAAAAAGCCTGGGTAAAAAAAATTATATATATCCTCATTCTAAAATTTAATTCATTAACAAAAAGTGGTATTTGCAGGTAGAATTCAGATGTTAATTGTTGAAATTTCAACACAGTAGAGAGGCAAGTAAAAGTATCACTAAAAACAGCTAACATTTTGAGCACTGTGTTGCAGCTTCTATTCTAAGTGTTTTTTTTATGTAAGAACTTATTTATCCTCCCAACAACTCTATGAAGTGGTCAAATGTAGAAAGTGAGGCACAGAGAGGCCAAGTCATGTGCACAAGGTCACACAGTTAACAAGTGACAGAACCAGTATTCAAATACAGGCAGTGTGTGACTCCAAACAACAAGCATGCCCAGCCGCAATACTAAAGAGTAAAATGCTGAAGCCTTCCATTGAACATCACAGACCATACAAGCATCAGGGACACTGCTAGCACATTCCATGCCAATGTGTAAATTACAAGAAGGTGCACAATCCTGGCAGGTAAATATTAAAAAGATACTCTTCCTTCAGATAAATGCAGCCCACCTCAGTGCAAATGACTTGGTTGGCAGAGTGTAAACTGAACTGCACCCCCTTTTTCACTGCATCAGCTGGGCACCCTTGTACAGGGTACTGCCTACACGGCATCTGCTGTGGCCTTGAAATTCAGAAAACTTATTTCCTGAATGATAAGAATTTAATTATCTATATTGTGTCTCCTCAATGCTAACACACAGTTGGCACGTACATTTGTTGAATGTATTAATTTAATACCTTTCAACAAAAATGACATTTAATTACTTAGTCAATAAGTAAATAAATGGCTGCAATGGTGTTGATACAAACATATTATATTTAATATATTGTGTGTTAGAAACTAAAATATTTATACACACTAAAGCTGATTTGCTCTGATAAAAGATACCCTTGACTTTTTTCAAGGGAAAAGGCTGGAAAGAAAGACAGCCAACCAATAATCATAACCACCTTACATTTGTACAGCACATATTTAGTTTTTAACAATAACCCTGTGAGTCTGGCATTGTTATTTATATTTTCCATATTTCCTAATGGAAGTTCAGACAGATTCAAGGGCTGCAATTATTATACAGCTTACATTGACAGATTTAGAACCAAAACCCAGTTCTGTTTCTGTGTCCTATGTGTTTTTCGTGACTCACCTTACTTCCTATAACATACAAAGACCTAGGTTATTAAAAAAATTTATCTAAGTGTGCTTAATTTAAAAATTAGAATATTTCATTTTTTATTAGTTTCATGTGTATAAAGCAACATAGTGATTTGACATTTACACACCTCAGAACCTGACAGTGCTTAAGGCACTGAGACCATATCATTACAGGAAAATCTGAAAGCATTTGGAGAAATGCTATGCTCTCTAAGATAGTCCGCCGAACTTAATATTCATTAAAAAGTGCTTTGGCCAAATAGTTCTTCTTCAAGTACAGACTGGCTCATCTTTCCTGACAACACAATGGTCACAACTTTTTGCAAAATCAAAACAACACATGACATAAACCAAATATACCAATGTGTATGATCATTTTGATCATTGAAAAGCAAAGTCTAGGACCATGTTATTCACATTTTGCCACCAAATATAAAAAAGATATATGCCACACCTTCTTGGAAGCCCTTTGTTTTCTCTAAGATGGTCAAAATACAGGGTGGCCCAAAAGTAGGTATACAGTTGAATTAATGAAATTCATCACAACAGACTGTGTGTCACAGCATACTGGACAGGTTCAAGGAGTGTTGTGACATTGATGGAAGACATTTCCAGCACTTATAAGATTAAACAGTGTAAACAAATATAAATGTAATAAACGATAATAAAATGCAAAAAAAAACTATATTGTATACCTACTTTTGGGCCACCCTGTATATAACGCAAAAACAAATGGCAATAGCTTCTAAAATAAAAGAGATCTTTACTGAACAAAGCCTCAGGTCATGGGATGAGTTATACTCTTGAAAAGGATAAAAATATCAAGCTTTCATGAGTTGCCATAGAGATCTTTCTCTAGATGCAGCTGCTATGAGATACTAGAATGAGATTACCTTCCAGGGCCTTTCAAAATATGTCTAAAACCATAAAAATTGTTTCTTCATCATGCTTTATATGCAAATTATTGCATTTTCCAAAAATATCAGCAATCGTAATGAGTCTTGTTCCATATCCAAGCTTTTGTCTTTACCCTTTGTTGTTTGAAAGGGGTGAGATGTCTTTTGTGTAATCATGGTAGACAAGATTTAATTTTTTTTTACCTCAACATGGTCTTCAATGCATAAAAAAGGATGCAAACCCAGAAATTACAGCTTTGTCTTTCTCAACTTTGAGTGTTACGTTCATTTTAAAAACTGTTACATAAAACTAAAGTTTTAATTCACCTGCTTTTAATCCTTTTGGGAATTTAATGAACTCTTTATAAATAAATAAAAATACATTATTTTAAGATTATTGCTGTTTAAGTATAGAAGGTAATCACGATGCCATGATAGTTTCCTTGACTGTGACCTGAGGATGAAATATCTCATTCCCATGATAGTAGCCCTCCCTATGGATTATCAACATGATTTTTAGAATCATAAACTCACCCACTTTCTAGATCAAGCTTGTCCAATCTGTGGCCTGCAGGCCGCATGTGGCCCAGGGTGGCTTTGAATACGGCCCAACACAAATTTATAAACTTTCCTAAAACACTATGAAAAGTATGCACGAACCTTTTTTTTTTTAACTCATCAGCTATTGTTTTAATGTTAGTGTATTGTATGTATGGCCCAAGACAATTCTTCTTCTTCTAATGTAGCCCAGGGAAGCCAAAAGGTTGGAGACCCCTGTTAGATCTTAATTTCTGAAAGAGCCTGGTGTTACAAATGGCCTGAAAAGAGTCAGAGGCCTGCTATAGAACACTTTGAATACTTCTCTATTTAAATATTTTATTTTACCAAAAGTAAAATGATGAATTAGGAATTCTAGAAGGAGAGTATAAAATGTGGGTGTTGCCAAGAAAAAGAAAGCTGGGTAAGATTTAACAAGTAACTGGAAGAAATGAAGATAAAGAGTTATCTGGCAATGCCAAAGCCAGGTCCTCCCTTTGTCTTCTGAGAGATCAGTGCAGAGGCTGGCCCACAAGCTCTACTTCACCCCTGAAACACCCCTGTGAGCAAAAGACCAAGGAAGTCAGCAGTATGCAAGGACCAGAGTGGAAGGGAAACACCACCTGCTTCAAGGACATGGCAGAACACTGCCATTCTGTAGAAAAAGTTCCATGCTTAATAGGCCACTGCCTGGTTGTATGACCTTAGGCAAGAGTCTTCATCTTTCTGGGCCTTACTTTCCCCATTTGTAAAATGAGGGGATTAAATTAGGCCTCTTCTGTTCTGTAATAAATCTAAATGAGACAAGACAATGATTTCATTGATAAGTAAGCTGAGCTTTCATTATATAGGTAGTAACTTTGTAACTCCAAATCATCTAGTCCAAAGTCTGCCCTCTGAAGCAGGAAATTTGGGTGATAATAATCAGTGTTAATAAAAATGTGATTTTTGTGCTCAGGTAGGACAATGAAATGCCGCTTTAAACAACACTGGTTAAAGATGGATGTGCTAAGGTAATTAGAGAAGAAAGGTCCTGATGTCTCTGACTTACTTTGAAATGCACCAAAAATACAAGAGGGATTGATAGATGGAAAGAGGGACAGATAGATGGATATAATGGAATAAAGCAAATAGAGCAAAAACTTTAATTGTAGAATCTACTTGTTAGGTGTATGTGCTGACTGCACAATTCTTTGAAAATTTTCACAAGAAAATTCTGGAAAAAGAACATTAAGCAAGTTTCTATTCTGCTGGACTTATCTGAGCCTTTAATTAACATATTGCATACCTCCATCAAGAGATAATATGTATACCATTTACATAATTTCTTAGTCTCTATAACTTACTGAAGTACTGGGGATTGAAGTAAAAATTTTTGAGGGCAGAAAGGTCTCCTTACATATTTTGGGAAATACTACCTAAAGAAACTGGGACATTTGGTCAGTGTAGCTACAACTGGTAGTGGGTTTGTTGCAGTATCTTCCTCTAAAGAAAAAAATTCCTCTTCTCTTTCCTCCAACAAATCAAACATTCTCAACAGCACCATTGTCCTTAGACTTCACATTAGCAAGGAATTGATGTCCAAGTCAGGACTTGATTATAGAAGATAACAAAGCCTAACAGGAGAGGCACCATGAGGGTTGGAAGAATGTGACCATAATGGATTTGGAAAGGGAGCTTCCTGGGGAGCCTGGAAAGGTACTTGGTTCAGCCAAGTTATAGAAAAGTGGAAAATGGTGAAATGAGAAGGAAAAAGATAGCGTCTTACCAAGAAAAGATCTAGTAGATTCTCTTTCTTCTTTCAAGACATGCAGTGCAATTGGATTGCCCAGGTAAAGGCAAGCCAAAGATAGAAGTCCAGGAATCAGGGGCAATACCACAGCTAGAGTCCCAGAGAGGGAGAAAGTGGGCTGCCACCTCTGAAGTGCCAGAGCTAAAGGAAGACCAGATTAGTACATTTTGATAGTATGGTGTTACAGGTTGAATTATGCCCTCTCAAAATTGATATGTTGAAGTCCTAACACCCAGGACCTCAGAATGAGACCTTATTTAGTGATATGGTCTTATAGAGGTAATCAAGTTAAAATAAGGTCATTAGGGTGGGCCCTAATCCAGTATGACTGTTCTACTTATAAAAATGGGAAACTGGGGACAAACACGCCAAAGACTGCAGCAAACTACCAGAAGCTAGGAAAGAGGCATGGTACAGACTATCCCTCACACCCTCAGAAGGAAGCAACCCTGCTCATACCTTGATCTTGATCTTCTGGCCTCCAGTCAATGTGTATCTGCTATTTGATGCCACCAAATTTGTGGTTCTTTCTTATTGCAGCGCCAGCAAACTAATATACATAAGAAATTTTATTTTCCATATTAAGGTAATTTCACTGTTAATTGAACTTACTTTGGGATAACATGGTGATGAAAGTCCCAGTTGGCCAGGATAGATTGGCATTTCTTATGCTTTTAGGAGTGCTGAGGTATTAGTAAGGGGAACAGAGGTGAGAGGGAAGAGAGGGAGGGAAGTTTACCAGAGGTAGTATTTCTGGACCTGGGGAATGGGGCACTAGCCCAAACAGGTGTTACATGAGCAGTTGGATGATTCTCGTGGTGACAAAACTTAAGGATCTGAGTTTAAGCCTTGGCACTGGAAGCATCATAATAAAGGGGAGGCCTTTTTGCATTCAACAAAGAGCACTAAATAATAAAGACAGTGCGTGAATGATCTAGAACCTATATGAGGAATGAAACCTCCTGAGACATGCATTAAGAAATCAACCTTTGCCAAGATTGTACAATTTCTTTGCTTTATAGAAATTCTATAGTATTTTTAGAATGTCTGATGTTTAAGTTTCTCATTAAACTCTACTCAAAAATTAAATGAGTGTCAATGCCATTTACAAAACTATTTAACTTATCGAGAAAAACTCTGGCTTCAGAGTCTCATTGGTTTTCTCAGTGCCAAGGAAAAGCTGACACACCCAGATATGAGAGGTTTTATCCTGCTAGCTCAGGCACTCCAGGTCTCTGGGCACCCAGACCAGGTGGGATAGAAACATGGTGGCAAGTCAAGGGTGCAAACTTGTCTGGGAATGAGCCATTTGGAAATGTGTGCATAGGAAAATCTGTCCTTTAAAGCTTTAACCATTTTCAGTAAGAAGTCAAATAGATGAAGGAAGCAGTTCTGGCATTAAAATAGCCCCAATAATCATGAGCCAAGCACAATCTGCATTTTTTTTATCTAACTCGAGAGACTCATGTTAAGATTGTAATTCCCACCTGAAGAGTGTGTAGACTTAGATTCACATAGGAGTACACATATGTGTGTTCAGTGTCTACCATATGAGTGTGTATGTGTGAGAAGTGTGTGTGTGCACTAAAGCTGTGCACAATACACATAACCAGGAGAATTACCCAGGGGTGGGAATGGGATGGCAGCAACAATATACAAGCTGCCACTGTTTCTGCAAGGTCACTAGGTGCCACCCTTCTTGCTAAAATAGGGAGAGAACAGAAAGCTACTGTGATGAGTAACTGGAGTTGGAGAAAGAAAAAGAGGATCCTGTGAAGTCATGACACCAACAATTAGAATTCTTATGCATGTTTTTTACTGACTCACTAGAACATATCTGGTATCCCAGAAGAGAATTCTCAACAGGTAACAAAGTGCAATGAAGAAAAGGAGGAGGTATGGATCCCTTGGCAAACACCATTAAGATAAGTATCCTGTCCTACAAGGAGTGTGAGATACAAGGAGTGCAGCCAGGAGGGGATCAAGGGCAAAGGAGTATTTTCTGAGAAGCAGCTTTAGGATGTTAGCCTTGGAATTAATCCTCCCTGTTTTATCATCCCCTTGCCTAAGGTCACCATCTCTGGCAGCAGCCTAGATCTAAGGAGCTAAAATATCTCTTCTAACACCAGAGAAAGTCAGTAATCACATCAAAGGTTCAAGAATTTGCACTCAAAGCAAACAAACAAAGAAACAAACAAACAAAAATAACCTACAGGATGTTTTGTGAAGTGTTCAACTATTTGACTTCTGATAAAAGACCCTGCTGAAACCCTAGTGTTTTAAAAACTTAATTATAGCATGTTTTACATCATAATTATATCTATTCTTACTTAATTTTCCCTTATTAGTTCCAATTTACAAAATTTTATATTAATGTACTTTTTTCCCCTTTTTTCCCCACTGTTCAAGGTTTATTTGGTGTTTTAGTTGGTATGACACTTAGAAAATTGGATGCATTATTTTTATGTAGACCTTTCTTTTTACATTTTATGCCAATGTACACTATTCTGATACATAAGAATACACAAAATAAGATCCTTTGAAAACAGTTATACACAAGACATGCAATTTTAGGTTTATACATTAGATCCCAGGATGTAACTGATGGGAGAAAAATAGTTGGACTAGGCACGTAGGGTGAAGGAACCAGAAGTTATGTAACATCCAGTAAACACAAATCTAGTTCGAAGTGCAACTATACTGTGTGCAACACTGGCTTTGGTGGTATCTTTGAGGAAGTGGAACTATTTCACACTAACCAGTTACGGACTACAAAGTAAGTATCATCCAGCATCAGGACAGAGTTGCAGTTTTATGAACCATTCCTATTTCTAACTTTAGGAAATTGGTATTTTTCCTAGGCTATCTTAATATTACTGCTGTAGTCACAGATCAGATAAAAAGGACAATGTGCACAACCTCCAACTAAAAAAAGCCTGTTGTACCCTAGACAGTAAAGTAATATGACATTTGAAGACTTTAAAACTGCAGTTCTTTTTGGATCCCCCAAAGTGTATCTGCACTCTTCTTTAAACGGGCCTCTTCCTCAGGTGTCAGTGTCACTTTCACAACATCTGAGATTCCATTTTGTCCCAAGATGCAAGGAACACTAAGGAAGACTGCCCACCCTGTACCCCATACTCCAGCAATACTAACCCCCTCCTCCGCATTGTTCTTTCCATGCCCCACACTATTTAGTCTTTTCAGGCCTTCGTTCTGCCAGGAATATTTCACCTAATTCCACCACATCCCTCAAAATGCACCTTAAACTCTAAACAACTTGATCTAACCAACCCCAAATATATGTTAGAAGCCCCAAGTTGGGGTTTCCTTATTAGATCACCTAAAATGAAAATAAGAAGACAATGGTGGGCCAGGAGAAGGGCAGCTGAGGCAGAGTTTGCATCTAAATCCACAAGCATCTTTTGGGAGCTCCATAATTTCAATCTTTTTGCTTAAATTACTTTTGGAAAGAGGATTTTCCTGTTATTTCATACCAACAGATTGGAGACAGGTTGAAACCTATCCATATCTGTCCAAAACTCAGCTTGTGGTTTGATAAAAGACTTAACAGAAAGTGAAAACAAGCTGGCAATGTTTGTGAAGACAAGGCCTCACATGAAACTCAGCTGAAATTACTTATGTTTATTAGGTTCAATTCTTTTTAGGGAAAATGATACTGCCAAAAGAAAAAGAGATCATTCTAAATCTCAGTGAAAGGCCCTGGATTCACTTGTCAAAGTTAGTATCAGAAGAGGACCTGCCACACACAAAAATTAACACCAGTGCAAAGATTTCCAGAAAAATCAAATATCTATTGCTATATCTTCACTTCTATCTCCCTACAAATACTTATTAACAACTTAAGGATTTCTGTAGTATCTTTCATCATCCTTTCATTCAGTATATGTGATTTATCTTATTATATTGGTATAACCTCCTAGGTGTTAATATTTCTTCAAGCTATGCATTACAAAAAAATGACTGGGTCTTGTTAAATGGATAAATTGTATCATGAATTGGGAGAATGCCCAATGACCATAGCAGAGAATGGTAAAGCAATTTTTCTCTGGGCAAATTATTTCAGGGATATCTGCAGCTGGGATGCAGTTTCCTAATTCACTTTAAGACAACTGCTCAGTTACCCCAAATCAAAAACAAATTCAGGCATCTTTAGCCAGAATAACTAGATTTCATGTTGAGTGGTGGGCCCCAACCCTTGACAATCCAACTATCTTAATTCCTAATGTTAAATTTGATTTGTATTACTTCAAGAAGGAAGTTTTCCTAAAAATTAGACATCATACAGATTCTGAGTCTGCCATTGGTTAGGTGATCAAATTCATCCCCTTTGTTACATCTCAATTTCCTGAACTGTAAGAGTGAAAACATTTACCTCTTACCTCATCAAATAGCTGAGAAAAGAAATAGAGGCAAAATATCTAAGGTACTGAGCACATTGCCAGTTGCATGATAAATAACCAACAAATATCTGTTCCCTCAATGAATGAGTCCAATACCTTAGGAAATATTCAAATTTGAAATGGGAAGAATTAGGTTCTGATCCCACTTTGTCTCTTAGGCACTGTGGAATCCTGGACAAGTAACCTGAACTCCTAATTTCAGTTTGTAAGGGATTATACCTTGAAGTCAGAGTTGATGCAAAGATCATGTACACAAAATTACTTGCATATGTGGGACCTGCTGTTGCTATCTGGTAGGCAGGCTGGGCTTGGAAATTAATCAGGTCTTTACTTCTCCTTCACTTCTATCTCCCTACAAATACTTATTAACAATTTAAAGATTTTTGTAGTATCTTTCATCATCCTTTCATTCAATATAGACCATGTCTTACTATATTGGCATAACATCCTAGATTTTAATATTTCTTCAAGCTATGCATCACAAAAAAAATGACTGGGTCTTGTCAAATGGATAAGTTGTATGATGAATTGGGAAAATGCCCAATGACCACAGCAGAGAATGGTAGCGCAAATTTTTGTTTATTTTTTATGGACTTGGAGTAATCTAAGCAGTATCTTTTTTTTTTCTTTTTGGTATGTGGGTAGCTCCCTGGCTGGGAATCGAACCCAGGCCACAGCACTGACAGCGCCAGCGCGGAAGCCTTAAGCCACACCATCAGGGAACTCCCTAAGCAGTATCTTTTGATTAATCATGAACAGAAAGAATATTTAACATCTCTTCTCTAAAGTTAATAACATTGTATTTGACGGATCTCTTCATGCAGTTAAATGAATACGAGGTATGATGAAAAAATAGTGATGGTGAATGCTGCTGCCAAGTGCTATCCAACGGAAAAGCAGAGATCTTTCATACGAAAGTGTCGCGTCAAACCTTAGTAACTGGCGACAAGTTTCAGCTTGTTCTGTGCATTGCGTTGGTTGTAAGCTACAGTCGAGAGAAGGTATGTTTTAAAGTGTGCCATAAAATCACAGATCACGAACAACACATTAATATAAATTTGTCAAATAAAAACATTATGCTCTGTCCTCATCCACCTTATTCACCAGATCTGTCACCATACGATTTTTGGTTCTTCTTCAAAGTCAAAATGACCAGGAAAAGTAGATGTTTTGAATCTATTCAGGATATTGAAAAAGCCACGACCGGGCAACTAAAGACACTCACGAAAGAGGACTTCTATAACTGCTTCAGAAAGTGGCAAAGAGGATTAATAGCAATGTGTCTTTTACTGTAATAATTTTCTTTTTTTTTAAATTCATTTTTATTGTTAGACTTATTGGGGTGACATCTGTTAGCAAGGATTACATAGGTTTCAGGCATACAATTCTACAGTGCATTGTCAACTTGATGTATAATAAGTTCACCACCTAATGTGACTTCTCTTTCCATCACCTTATATTTAGCTTCCCCCCCTCCTCTCCCACCCCCTCCCCTTTCT
>PVJL010021080.1:0-11078 GCA_004026885.1 Lyroderma lyra
CCTGTAACTTCTTTAGAGAAAGGTTTTAAGCCATCCCTGTCTATTGTTCTTGTGAATCTAGGTTAAAATACCTTTGAAATGGCAGAAGTAATACTTCTTGAAGGAGATACTAACCCTCAAGAGAGCACATGAAGCTTGTTAATTACCCTGTAACCCAGTCCCCACCTTGCTTTCTCCCACCTTCAATGTAATCTTCCTTACATTCTCTTCTTCAGTTCCCAATGTATAAAAGAAATGGTAAGCTGGAAGCATTTGCAATTTTACAAATTTATTTTAAATTGCCTCCTAGCAGTTATTGTCCATGTTGGCTCACCTAAACTGTTATAAAAATTCTTTACAGGTTTGAATGTTTCTTACATTGACATCAACTTGTCACAGTCGACAGGATTCCAAAGAAGCCCACCCTGGACCACTCTGCAAACCTGTACCTCACAGTGGCAGGTAAAATTGTTACTGTAGACTCAAAGGGTTTACTCTCCTGTACGCATCCAAACCAAATAAGACACAAACAGGAGATTGCAGCAAAGAAAGTAAAGGTTTATGTAAGGAATTGGCGTCAAGCCTGGAGACACAGGTGAACTAGTGCTACCGAGAATCTGGCTCCCTAATGACCTCTGGTGACTAGGTTGTATAAGGGAAAAAATATTAATCTTGGGAGTTGGGACTGGGGGCTCTACTGATTGGTTGGGGGTAAGGCAGACAGCAACTGATTATGGCTTCAGTTCCTGGTGTCAGTCATGGCATCATTGGTCTGTCTGGTTCCCAGGGAATGTGGTGTGTGGGACTGTTCCACACTCATGAGTCCAGAGCTGAAACATAACTGAGGCCAAAGTGTTATCTTTGTTTGACTGAAACCTTATTCTAGTTTGAGGTTTGGTTATTATATCTTGGTTGTGATTGATAGATCAAAAGCTGTATTCTTAAATGAGTTTGACACTGACCAAAATCTAATGTTCTAAGGTTCTGAATGTTTAAAAAGACTGGACATATGGTATATGTACAGGTAGGAAGATGAGATGGAAATAGTGCAGGTGGGTTATAGTTGCATCAGGCTAAACAAAGCTACCTTGGATTAAAATAGAATGCATATTAAAGACATGAAGTTCATGTGTGGTTATAATACTAAGATGGCTAAGATGAGGATCCTTTGGTACTTCTAATTAATCTTTTGTGCCCACAATTAGTAGAAAACTAATTAGGCAGAATGAATGAAAGCATAGTTAATTGGTATCTCAAAACTAAAAGAGGATTTAGATAAATGGATCAACCTATGATGTTTAGGTGTCAGTGCAATTCTTTGTGTTATTACAAATGGCTGTCCTTATTTTAAAAGGAGAAGCGTCATTTGGAACTTGACTTGTCAAGTACAGATATAAATTGTGAATATATCCAGTCCCAAATTTGAATTCAACTGTTTGTTGTTGTTATTGTTGTTTACAAACTAGTGATCTTTTTTTTTCTCATGACTGAAAAGGTTTCTGTTTGGGCCTGTCTATGTGTGTCTATATATGTATATCATGTATGTGAGATAGTCTTCAAACTCCAGATGGTATTATTAAAATTCATTTAGAGGCAAGTGCTTATAAGGTTTGGGTATTCTAAAATTCTCAGAAATATAGAAACTCAAATACTTTTGGAGATCATGACATCTGAGATTAGTCCTTAGTAAATAAAAGTTAGCTTACGTTTGTTGGTTTGCGTAGAACAGACATGCCTTTTGAGTTATTGACAATCAATATAATACATTATACCCAAGTTTTACACAATAAGTCCATATTAATAATTTATGTCTATGAAATATGTCTTTAAAGGTTATAAAATGTCTTCATAAGTTTGACTTAGTTTTCATTAGAAATTGAAGTTTTGTTTTGTTTTGTTTTGTTTTTAAGGGTTAAAATCTTAATATATGTAGGCATAATTTCTCAGTGTTCCAGAAGGGCCCTAGGAAATATCAAAACTTTTATTTTTATGTTAGATTGCATGGGAGGGGTTCTGTAATAATTGGTGACAAAATGTCTGGGGTGAGAAGCTGCTGACATCAGGGGTAGACAGCTATCCCAGAACGACAAGGCCTATAAACATACAAATTGATATTAAACTCAGAATTCATTTTGTTTGATTGTCTTTACCTGTCTGCTAATGATATTAGTCATAATAATTGCTGTATTTCTTCTTTGGGTTTTTCTATATGTATAGTCCAGCAATTTATGATTACTAAAGATATGTAATCATTGTTAATACTCTTTTTGATTTACATAAATGTTATACTAGATGCCAAATACAGAAAATGAGACAGAAGGCAAAACTTGGATCCTGATAGTTCACAGGTTAGAAATTATCCAGAGTACTTTTGTGCAATGAAGGCCATCTGACCTCACTGCCTTCCATTACCTACCCTTCACATTTTTGGAAAATTCGGCCTCATCTCATATCCTATGGTTATGGTATTGTCCCATTCCCCAGTGGCCTGCTGTTTCAACAATATGATGTCCATTCTGGGATTTCCTAGGAATGAGCCTTCTTAGCTCTCTGAGACCACACACACCATCCAGCCAACAGGCTGGTCACCAGTACATTCTTTGGATTGATTTACGACTGAAAGAAGGGGAAATTGTGGATAGAAAAAGGGTTTTATGGAAAGTAACCTCACAGAGTAATCTCACCATCAATTCTTAACAGGGCAGATTGTGGGGCGTAGCCACATCCCAAGCCTACAATTCCTTTAGTGAAAGGATTTTCAGCAAGCCCTGTCCATTGTTCTTGTATGTCTAGGTTAACACACCTTTGAAGTGCCTGAAGATCTCTCAAACCATTAACCACCCTCAAGGGAGCACATAATCTTGTTGATCATCCTATAATCAGAGGATTCCCCACCTTGCTTTCTCCCATCTTCATGTAACCTTCCTTAAATTCCCTTTAAATTCTAATGCGTAAACAAAACAAAACAAAACAAAACAAAAAAAGAAAACTGCATGTCCTAAACAGCAAAATGGAAAGAAAAGAAGAAGAAGAAGAAAGAAAAAAATCTGGCCAACTATCATTCTCTAAACCATTTCAGATCTTGCTTCCTGATAGTTATCATTTATTTTGGTTAAAATTAATTCTTTAAACAGTTTTCTGCAGGTTTGGACATTTCTTATTTTGATACTTGGAATGCTTTCTGTACATCCTATTTGACGTGTTAATTAAAAGTCATCTTTCAGATGATAACTTGAATATCCCTTCAACAGAGAACACTTTTCTGATCTTTCTTTAAATAAATTATTTCCTACTTTTATAGGCTCTCATACTCCCCTTAATTTTTTCTTCAGAAAATATAATACAGTTTGTATTTAGTTGCTTTATATATTTTTTTTGTTTTACTTCATATCTGCATTCTAAAGGCAGAGTCTGTATCTGTTTTACAAACACAGAATCTCGTGTTTCCTTACATTAGCTCAAGTTCGTGTTTATATTTTACAAACAAAATCCAAATGTATTTACTAGGTAGCAAGTTCCCAAATCCTATTATACAAATAGTAGTATTTATTTAGTAAATGTTTAATGAAGCTTTTGGGGGTCCTAGAGTTTTTAGAATATTCTGAAAGTTCATAAATCTGAAATTGGAGATTGGATAAATTGTTGCCTATCCAACATCAGAGAATCTCCTCTGATTTATGTGTATATACCTACCTCTCTTAACCTGTCTGATGTACCTGTTGTGAATAGATAGTGAGGCTCTCATCTGTCTCATTATGTCAGAAAGCCAAGTGTGTGATGCAGTCTTAGTTTAATCATGTGTACAGTGGCATGTTTTCTTTCAGCAAAATGAGTCATTCCAAGCACTTCTTTTAGTTCAAACTATTTAAATAACAGTAGTGAAGCCCACTTTACAAAGATAAAATGCCACAATATAGTAGTTATTCTTTATTTTAAAAAATACAGAGGCAAGTGATTTTAAGTTATAAAAGCAAACACTTTTACAGATTAAAAAAAAAAAAAACCATGGAACATGATTTACTGTGGTCCATTATTGAAACTAGAGATTTCCTTTTAAAACTTCACAACCATTAATTGGATTACCAGTTAGAGGGGTTTTAAGGTAGGACTTAAGTTTTCAGTAGGGACTAGTATATTTGAGCTTTAAGATATTTATATTCATAATATTCTATAATGTTATGCTATTTCTATCAATCACACTTTAACATTGAAATGTATCAAGGAAAAATAGGTATAATGATTTCTTAATTGGAATATATTGAAGGTATGTGCTTTTTGATGACATGTTCTTCAGGGACAAAAGACGGCAGACTGTGCAGGCATGGAAGAAAGACCCTATAAACCAAACAAAAAAGCAAATTTAAATATTCTATGCTGCTGAAAATACTAGAAAATTCTATAATTGTTAGTGAATAGTTAACAGAGCTAGAGTGACTGTTAAAAGAAACTTTGCAAAATTAAAAAGCTAATTTACTACTGTAGCCAGATTTCTGTTGGCGCATACAAAGCATATATACTGAAGGTAAACGTCAGAATCTGTAAAGAGCTCAGATATGTAGCCATTACATTTTCCCCCAAATTGAGCAGTAAACATAGCTGAGAATGTTCTTTAATTGGGGGCAAAATTTACATTAAGCTGTGTTTTTAATGAAAAGATAAAAACTGTCTACCAATGTGATAGGACTATGAAACATTCTACTGTTTCAAAGCAACCACTTTGGCCTGTTTTTGTTGCATAGTCGCTAGTATAGCTCCCAATATTCATAGTTTATATTGATGAGATGTTTTATTTTCACCATTTAAAAATCTCCTCTGGCCTCTCAGCTATTCAGGCATTTGGATAGAAACAAGGTTAGTGAAGAAAAGAGTGACTGGTTTTGTTTAAGACAATTCATCTCTCCGTCAGTACACCATGGCGATTTATAGTTTTAAAGGCTACTGTAAGTTGGATAAAGGGTGGCAATTTCACAGTTGAAAGACTCCCATTTCCCTTCCTCTATTTAATTTATACCTATTTTAGTGTTTTCTCTGATCTCGAACAGTGCTTTTTTTAATTTCTGAATTTTTGTAGTTTTTACTACAGATGTTCCTAATTTTGTGAAATATGGACTGGAGGCACTATGCGCTGTTTACCTTACTGAATGGCACTAGGCTCTCCCGGTCCGGGAAACCCCGTGTACTAGGCTGCTGTCGGGCTGGATGCTGTCCAGGACCTCTGCTTCCAACCTGGCAGGACTGTCATCTCCTTTCTGCACTTGCTTTCTCTGTGCTCAGAAATGCGCACACCTCTGCCTGCCCCTTCCTGCCGCAGGGTTTGTTGAATGACTGGTGCTGCTGGAAGTTTATAGATTTGGGGGCATGCTAAATTTCTAGTCAACTCAGTTTTGAATAGACCTTAATTAACTAATGAATTCATTTTTAAAATCTTTTTCTTCCTCTGACACTATACTTTTTTAAATTTTTAATTTTTTTTATTGTTAGACTTATTGAGGTGACGTTGGTTAACAGGAATTACGTGGGTTGCAGGTGAACAGTTGTACAGTGCACCCTCTATGTGTTGCATTATGTGATCACCACCCAGCGTTAGTTTTGTTTCCATCACCACATATTTGGCTCCCCCTTTCTCCTCTCCCACCCCCTCCTTCTTCTCCTACCACCTCCCCCCTGGACCCCAGGTAACCACTAAACTATTGACTGTGACACTGTACCTCAATCTCTGTTCACTCTTATAGTAGATTCCTATCATGGTGCTAGAGTGTGAGCGCGTGGAAGGTAGAAACTTAGTTTATTATATTTTTTCTCAAACAGTATCTGGTCCACTGGAGGAACTTGATAAATGCTTATTAGATCCAATGATTCAAGGATCCATATAGTCTGTAAGCATATCAGATTAATTATACCTTATTAATGGCTTTTTAATTGGTGAATTATTAAGTACAGCAGGGAGAGCATGAAATTTAGTCATATAGACTGGGTCTAATTTCCAACTCCAGTGTTTACAGATATTATGAATTGAACTCTGTGAGTCTCATTTTCTTGATCTGTTAAATGTATCTACCTCACTGTGTTTTGGCAACTTGTTTGTCACATTAGTATTTAAATGTGAATTGAACTATACTAACTGATAAAAACATAGGATTTTAGTACTTTGTGTTCAAAAAAATTAAGTTTATTTTTTTGTTCTGACTTCATAAAACATTGAATTGTTTTTTTGTAAATTTTTTAATGATTTTTAATATTTTAAAAGAAACAACTTACTGTGGTTTTTACATATTTTTAAAACTTGAATTTATGATGATTTTTTTGAATTTTCTGGGCAGAACTCTACCAGTTAGGTGCCAGTTAATTATAATTTCTGAGCAAATTCCGTGTGACTTCCTATGTTAAATACTCTAATTACATAGTATGAAACAATATAAGTGAAAAATATGTAGTACCCATAAAATAATTTTGTGGATAAAAACTTGATTTGAGAGCATCTCGTCTTAAACTAGCACCTGACTTAGATATCTGTGTCCCATGCTTACCCTTGTAGAAGAAGTAACCTTAAATGTTGCCATTTCTCTGGCCTCCACATTTCAGACTAGCCTAATTAACAGTACACATGAGAAGTCAGAGCCCTGCATAACTGACCTGAGGGGAATAACATCAAGATGAAAATTTATAGGAAAAGGAGCAGGTTGAGGTTGGAAACATAATGAGTTAGGCTTGGGCATGTTAGGATTATGGAGACCATTTGCCTTCTATTTAGAGATATGATGGGTAGCTCGATATGAGGGTCTGTAACACATTAGAGGTTTTGTGCCGAATGGAGAAATTGGAGGTAGAATATTTTACTTTGTGAACTCGGGCAAGTCACTCAACCTCTGTGAGGCTGTTTTCTTATCTGTATCACACACGAGTGGTTGGATTTTCACTCTAAAGCAATTCTGACTCTAACTTGGTATGATTTTCAGGGGAAGGTGTTCTATTTATCAGTTATTTAAACGATTAACCTTGGTTCTTCATGTGCATAACTTTTTGTATTATTGTAACCCTTCATGTTCCTAGCTCATCAACCACTATTCTTCATTTTTGTAGTCTATCCCAGGTTTTGGAAAATAGACACAACAGGAGATTATAGAAACTCTCCATAGGAATTTAGAGAGAAAAAAAGTCATTTTGTTGTTCTGTAGAATTTCAGTATCTTTTACGTGACTCTTGTGATATTCAATTCAGTAAAATAGTATTTGATTTTAGAAGTTTCCATTGTGGCCATTAGATAATTCCTTACTTTGAATAGTCTTTCAAATGTCTTCAATCTTAATCAATGTGCAGTGTCATCTTCTACTGCTGTGATTCTGGCACTGAGTGTACTCTACTTATTTCTGGGACCGTTTTTCCTGCAAGAGCATGAATGCCTTGACCACAGTTCTTATCCACTACTGAACTTTAAAACAGAAGTTCAATAAAGATGAGCTTTTAAGAATATTTATGTTTCCTTACTCAAGAGATACAGAAGTTTCCATCGTGTCCTAACCACATGTCACAACTGTTATTTTAGTTATTTTTCATATTCTTCTTCATCTCCTCTTTATTTTTTCTTTCATAAAGGTTTAAAATGAAAGATGACTTATGGGTGTGGGTGAAGGGAGGAAGAAGAAAAAGAAAAAAGAGATATTTCGATATCAATTTGAGAATGAGAGGAGAGAGAATCAGATTTGATAAAGAGCAATGTCTGAGCAAATAATCTCTTACCATCAAGCATTATAAGAAAGAACATGGACTTAATTTCTTCTGATACATCAACTCTTAAATGGAAACTTCTGTAAAGGGCACCTGTCATTGGCCTGTCATATTACAAACCAACTTGCGCCTGCTACACACCTGTCCCAGTTATCTGCCCTGCCTCCAAATAAAACATGTCAACCTAACCTCAAAACTGGAAAGTGGTATACAAAGTTATAGTTAAATCAGAAATGTTTTGTTTGGATTGGGACTTTTGCTTTATCATCCTTAAGACAAATGTAAGAGGGTCAATTTGGGCAAGTTTTTTTTCCACCTCGCTTGCCCTCAGTTTCAGTATTTTTAAATTTAGAACTCAAACTAGATGTCTTTTGAAGTACCATTCATCTCCAAGCTTCTATAACTCTGTGATTTAATAATACGTCTTACATAAGTTCTGAAAAAGTTAATGCTTTAAAATAATTTAAGATTCAAGGATGAAAGAAAGGTCTTATGCTACTTTCAGGAACTATTTTTATTCAATGAAACATGTCGGAAAAGTTTGCTTTGCCTGGGGTAGCTGTAGTCAGTGGCATGTTGGGCCTTACCTATGCTCAGGACTGATCTGAGAAAAGGAAAAGATGACAAGAATGTCACAAACTAAGAAGGGGGTTAGTGTGGCAGAAAGTGCATTCATTCTTCATATTAAAAACCAGAAACTGATAGCATATACATGTAAACATTTTTTTATTTTTTCTAGTTCTCATGGAAGAAAATGCCCATTGAAGGCTATACTCAAGAGATTCTGTTACAGGAAAAACTCATGTGTATGGATAGAGATCAGAAGTTGTTGCCTCTGGGGTCTGGGGATTAGTTTGGGAAGTAGCATGAGAGACTCTCTGGGGGCAAAAGTAACAAAAAATAATCTTCCTTTAGAGTTTTATGATTTTTAATGCCTACTCAGAATATTGTTTTGAGATTGGAAATACAAATGTGGTTCTTTATTTTTTTTTTGAAATTAGGTATTTTTCTGCCAAATAAAAAATTTCTTATTGTTAAATTTATTGGGGTGACATTGGTTAGTATACAAATTACATAGTTTCCTGGTGTACAGTTCTATAACATGTTGTCTGTGTGTTGCACTGTGTGCTCAGCACCCAGGGTCAGTTCTCCTTGTATTTGATGTCCCCCCTCCCTTCTCCCTGCTTACCCTACAGTCACCACTAAACTGTTGGGTGTGTTCATGAGTTTTTGTTTCTTTGTAACTTTCAGTATGATATTCCACATCTGAGTAAAGTCACATGGTTCTTGTTTTTTTTCTGTCTTGTTTCACTTTACTCTCCAATAATTTATTATAAGAAAACCAAAATTGAGGGACTTTATACAAAATGCAACTCAGTCATTTTAAGATTTTCTAAGTTAGGGGAGATTGAAAAAGATTTAGGCATGATTCTAGATTAAAGGAGACTAATGAGATATGACAATTTACTACAACATATAATCCAGAATTAAATCTCATACCAAAAAAATGAATCTTCGTGAGAGAATTGATAAAATTTCCATAAAGTCTATGGTTTTAGTAATGGTATTACAATATGTTAATTTCATGATTTTGATAACTGTCATGTGTTTATAGAACAGAATGCCCTAGGTTTTAGAAAATATACAGTAAAGTATTTGGAGGTAAAGAGATATGTTGCTGCCTCTTACAAATATCTCAAATATATTTATACATCTTTTTCTACATCAACATCTTTATTTCTATTATCTCTGTGTTTTATGTTTGTAAATGTATATGATTACACATAAACAGAATGATAAAACAACCTAGTGTAGTAAAATACTAATATTTGGGGCTAGGTAAAGGAACGAAATATTATTGTAAATATTAAATTAGCAGTTGTGGATAAACTATTCATAAAAATTAGTCTTCATATTTTATACACTTTGAAGAAATTGACTGGAGACCATAGACTAAAAAAAAAATCAATTCATTTTGAAGAAAGAAATTAAAGACCCACTGTATATATCTGATTTTGGAGACATTAATGCAAAATTTATGATAAACTTCTATTTCAGTATTCAGGAGATATTGTACAAGATGCTTCCAGTGCAAGCACTAAATATAAAATATTATTTGTTATGGACTCAGTGTTTGTGACCTCCCCAAATTCATATGTTGAAGCCCTGATCAATACTTTCTTGCTGACTGTCAATTGGGTGCCATTATCAGGTCCTAGAGAGCACCTACCATTCTCAAACATGTAGATCTTTCCACAACATGGCAGTTTGTTGACTTTTTCTGTCTCTGAACTCTAGACCTCCGTTTAAAAGAGTTTATCTGATTGTGTTGGGTCTACACACTTTGAAGGGGAGACAATTATGAGTATACAAGGTCTGCAATCAGGGACCATTCTGTAGGCAATCTCCATAATTTCCTTCATGCTATTATTAACTTCTCTAATGCCCAGCACTTTCCTTCTGGTATGTGGTAATTTTGTATATATTTTTAGGTTCACTGTCTTCTGTGCACCTTTTTCCGTTTAATTTATAGCAGTCTGTTTCTATGTGAAATGCTATGGTACTCTGTGTCTCTCTCATAGAACTTTCAAGAATTACTGTTATTAGAATCATTGATTTATTTTTCCAATATTAATTTTTTTAATTGTAAAATATATATAGCATAAATTGTACCATTTTAACCATTTTCATTGTACAGTTCAGTGACATTAAGTGCACTCACATTGTTGTATAGCCATCACCACTCATCATCTCCAGAAATTTTTTATCTTCCAAAACAAAACTCTGTGCTTGTTAAATGATAACTCCCCATTCACACCTCCCCTCAGCCCCTGGCACACCATTCTACTTTATGTCTCTATAACTTTGACTAGTCTAGGTGCTTCATGTAAGTGGAAGTATACAGTATTTGTCCTTTTGTCACTGGCTTATTTCATTCAGCATAATGTCCTCAAGTTCCAACCATGTTGTAGCATGTGTCAGAATTTCCTTCCTTTTTAAGGCTGAATTTAATATTCCATTAAATGTGAATGCTACATGCTGTGTATCCATTCATTCTTCAGTGGACCCTTGGGTTGCTTTCACCATTTGGCCATTGTAAATAATACTGCTATGAACATGAATATACAAATATCTGTTCGAGTCCTAGTTTTCAGTTCTTTTGAATATATACTCAGAAGTGAAATTGCTGAGTCACATGGTAATTCTATTTTTCATATTTTGAGGAACTGCTATATACTCTTTTCCATAGCAGCAACACCATTTTACATTCCCACCAGCAGTGCACTAAGGCTCCAATGTCCCAGTCCTCACCAACACTTGCTAGTTTCTGTTTGTTTGATGGTTTGTTTTCTTTTTTTTTTTTATTCATTTTT
>PVJL010021081.1:0-11072 GCA_004026885.1 Lyroderma lyra
CCATGGATGGTCCCCACCCATTTGAAGAGGTGGTTTGAGTCAGGGGATGCAGAGAATCCTCATGAGGGGCATGTGGTCCTGCCAGATCCTCTTCCCTCGGGGTCCAGGGGATTGCGCTCACTGGGTCCTCCTCCTTTCCAGGCAGCTACCAGATGGTGGTTTTGGGAGGCCATCTGGTGGCACTGACAAGAACACAAGAACTTGGAGAACACAATTGCAACTCTTCATTAGATAATCTCTAATACAATCTAATATTATTTTGGCAACAGCAGAAGGCGTGGAGCCCCCATCAAAGAGATGAGTCTTACAGGGTGAAGAGACTTTGGTTTGGTCCACATTACAGGCTCTTAAACTGTGTTTAGGAGGGGCCGTGCCTCTGTTCTTGCCAAAGATGTTGCCAGAAAGAGACTAGGTCAAGATGTCGCTAAAAAAGGGAATAGGCCGGTGCATAAGTTCACCTGGACATAAGGATGGAAGCCAGGAAACCAAATTAAAGCAACTGAGATAAGACTCAGCTCAAATCCCTCTTCATCTCTTCTAACTGCACTGGACTCCTCTTATCTTTATTTCCTATTTTACTCAAGACCCTGCAGTTAAACCCTTCTTATTGTCTTAAATATGTTATTTCTTCTCAGAGCTTCTTGAGGTTAGATACCATGTCCTGAACTTCTCTGTTGTGCAGGATACAGTGCAAGAATCTGTGGAATCAGAAAGGGTAATCTTTCATTTGAGAGGAGAGCTATGAAGTGAAATGGAATATAAGTCTCTTCTTACCAAGCCAAGTAGAAGCCCACTATGGGTATGGCAGAAAAAGTTATCACCTTAGGCTAAATCATTTTGTGTATTCGGGTACTGTCCTTTAAATTACGTTTTTGAGTGCTGATGAGAATGGTGAAGGTGGCAGAGTGTCTTTGGCTAGTAAACCCAACCCAGAACCACAGTAATTAATTAATTAGGCTGGAGAGGTTTTAGATAAAATTTATCTCATCATAAATTAGAGACTTTCTCTGTAGTGTGCAAAATGTAACGATTCTTAAGGTCAAATTGTTTAGAGCAACAAGTCCTGTCTTCACTGGTGATTGTAGCCCCCCTTAAACCCAAGACTTGTCTTAAATCCCAAAGATGATAGAACATATAATATTTATTTGTAATGATAGTATGTTTATTATAAGGAATAGTATAGTTTCATAAAACATAGATGTCATGCTACACATGTACACTGTAAAATGACCAAACTCTCTAGCTTTTTTCTCCATTCCTTCTTTGTTTTCTTAATACATGACTATAAAACTCTGAAAGGAGAAAAGGCAGTTCTGTTTGCTCTTCTCTCCTGCAGCTACTGATATTGGAATAAAGACGCCCCTGGCTGTTTCTGATTCCAGTCCAACCCACAGCTTTGTTTCTTCCAAATCCTCGTGTTAGGCACATGACAGGTGTCCAGTTCATACCTGTTGATTGACTGAATTGGAACTGATTAATTCTCTTTAATAAGGCACCTGGCGATCTGCAGGCATTCTCCTGTGATGTTTTAGGTGAGAGTATGTCTGCCCCTACATTCGGAGTAATCATCTCTGCTGGACACAAACTCTGAGGCCTGTGATGAGGATACAATTTCTTGCCCCCAAAAGTATACTAGATAAGATTCCATGGTTCTAATTAAACTCTCTTTTCTGAGTTTAAATTAAAGCAAATTAAATGCAGGTAGTAAAAAACATTGAAGAGTTAACACCGTATAAACTTTTTGTCGTCCTTCTTTTTTAACCTGAAGTTTTAGCCTTATGAAACAGAATGTCATTGAAATAGAGGCTGCTGCCATTTTTGCTCTCCGAGTTCTTGTTTGCTTCCTTAGTTGGTGACATTTGGTGTGGCCCAGAGTTGCTGTTGACAGTGGGATCCTTCAGGGCAGCCAGGTATTATCTGACCTATTTTGTCCAGAATCTCTTCTACCCACTGGAAGACTGACAGCAAATAGACTTCTAGCTAAATAACGTGTGTGTGTGTGTGTGTGTGTGTGTGTTTAGGAGGGTGGGAAGTGACAGGCTGACAGTCTTCAAAATTTCTGCAGTAATAAGTCAATCTGTACCTTGGGTACTGCTCGACTTAGAGTAAAGCATTTAGGAAGACTTCAGAAGCCCCAATTCCTGTCCAAAGGGAGCAGAAAAGCTTGACTTCAAGACCGGCTGACAGTTTAAAAAATCTCTCCAAAGAAGCGTTTTTGTGAATTAGGTGTGTACACAGCAGCACTGATGCCCATTACTGAAATGGAAATGTGAGGAAATCAATTTCAATTTGTTTCTGTTTAGAAAACACCTTCTCTTTAGATTTTTAAAACGAAGCTTGGGAAATAAAAGTACTTATTTTTTTCTCAAGAGCTGGATGTGTCAGAGTACTAGGATATAAACCCCAGAAGGGATAATTCATTGATTTGGATGGAATTAAATAGGATGTATTTGAAGTTAATGATATATAAACTAATTGAAATTATGTCTGATTATGAAATCACGGATGTGGTTTTGATGGAGAGAAGGAGGGCACCAGGAGGAGAGGATGTGCCCCTGGGTAGGGGAGAAGGAGCCGCTGGTGACGGATGTCACCTGCTTTACCCTGTGAACTGGGAAAACTAGCCTCCAGAAGGGAAGTGGCTAGCCAGTGTCTCTTTTCTGTTTCCTGATGCTCTCCTGAATGCGGGGCGGAGAGGCTCGGAGGCAAGGCAGTTCTGAGAGCAGAGCTCCTGGCCGGCTGATGCCCATGAAGGAGCCCCAGGGAATGCCCAGCACAGGGAGGAGGGCAGACATCATAGGTAACACCATGGAGCCCGCAGAACCTCTTCAGAGGTAAAGAACATTTTCAGGTTTTCTTTCTTTCTTTCTCTTGTACAAAGGATTAATTTAAACCATACAGAGAAGGGAAAGCAAAAAAAAAAAATAAAAAAAAAAAAAGTAAAAACCTCTTTAAAAAGTCTTATCACCCAGATGAAAACACTGTTTGATGTTTTTTAAATAGAGGAGATAATACAGCATGTTTATACGCTGGGATTGGTCCAGAAGGGAAGGACAAATTGATGATGCAAGTGAGAGAGATGTGGTCTTTGGAGCTTTGCCCCTGTGCAAGCGAGAGAAGACGGGACCTAGCACACGGCTGGAGGAGTTGGCCTTAGGAGGGAGTATGGACACTTCAGCTACTGAGACACAAGGTGCTTATCAGATGCTGTACAATAATCAGTAGTTTATTTCTCTCTCATATTAACAGTCCAGCACAGGGCAGGTTTCTCTCCTAGGCAGTGTACCTCCAAGGGGTGCTTCTACAACTGGAACTCCCTCAGGGGGGTGGCTCTGCCACAGACGAATCCTTCACTTCCAGCCATGCAGGTGGGATAGAGAGTATGAGCCAAAACCTGAAGGGACATTTTAGATAGGCTGACCTGATGTATCATTTTAAACAAAACAGTATACAGCTGTACGGTCCCATTTCAAACAGTACAGATCATCAGCCTAGTCTCACCGGGCTAAGTGCAAGGTGTCAGTGAGGTGAGCATACATACCATTTGAAATGGGAGTTTAGTTGTTTACTGTCCCATTTAAAATGGTTCATTTGGTCAACCTAAATTTAGGGGCCAGGTGTGGAAATGGCTTATATGACTTTCACCCACATTCCTTTGGTACTGTTAATACTCTAACCCAATGACAAGGAAGGTTGGGAAATGTAGTCTTGTGATTCAGGAAGGAAAGAGAGAACTAACGAGCTTCTAGCCAGTCTCTGCTATACGAATGAAGCCAGGACATATGGCTGCAAATCATCTTTGGTTAGTGGATACGGCTATGGGGACGTGTGGAAGTTCTCTTCATTTCTCAGGGAATAGGAAGTGAGGAAGTACGCAGGCAGGAGAGTTAAAGGTTAAAGAAGGAATTATGTAAAAGGATCATTTAAGTGGGCAGGAGTTAATTTCTCAGGGAAATGTAGTACAGTACCTCCTCGGGAACTGTAGTCAGGCACTGGGGCTTGGCTTGTGGCTAATGTTGGTCAGCAGGGTCCATAGTGAGGAGATGTGCTGGCAACTGAGGCCCACCTGGCCCCTGCACATCTGTCTGTCACTCTCTATGACAGCAACGACCTCTGGAAAGCACTGGCCACTGCTTTATTTCTGCCTCCTAAACATCACACAGGTTTCTGTTTTTGTCAACTTTACCCAGAAGCCCTAGTGGAGTAGGAATTCTGGGAAATACAGTTTCTAGCCTTAGTCAAGGTAACAACAAAGCATGGTCCAGTATACTTGGCTTTATTTTTCACCAAAGCACCTATCCATAACTATCTGAAATATTAGACATGTACTTCCTTTGTTTTTTGTCTTTTAACTCTGTGAAGCTGTTGGTTTGCCTTGTCCTCTCCTATTATCCTCAGCACCTAGCACAATGTCTGGCATTGAAAGTGTTGAGTAAATGAATGAATTTTGAACATCCTTCTAGATGTCATTCTCTGTATGTGATTACACACAACCATTCATAGATATAGAAATAAAATTATACAAAAATGGGCTCATACTATACACTTATAACTCTGTAAACTTTTTTGTTGTTGTTATTTTTATTTCAAACTCATAGATCAAATTTAGTAACAGTAACTATTGATCACTATCACATTTTAAAATTGGTATGAAATAATTCCTTCATGTCTTTCACAACCTAATTAATAAATTATGTAGATGTAATCGATTGGTTCCTGATTGGTAGACATTGTGTTAGTCTGACTGCACATTGATAAAGCAGGCTTGATGGAAATCATAGAATGGTCTCAATTGGATTCTTTGAAATAAAACCAGTGTACTGTAATTTTTTCAGTGTAACCTAAGATTAATCTGTGCAAGTAGAGTTTGGTCTTTTCCCCAGTCATAGAGTGTTCTTCAAGGGGTACCTGTGTGCTAGAGGCTGGAGTGGGTAGGACATGGCATATACTCACCTGTCAAATACCACATAGGCACAGATGAGACAACTTGTATTCACTGAACAAAGTGGTCTAAGGCCCATGAAACTTGAGACTTGGTGTGCTTAGAAGATTTGTGTGCTCACAAATCCTCAGATGCCTGTGTACCTTATTCCTACAGATGTTCTCCATTCCTCCACTAATAGGATATGAGAGGGATGGGATGATAAAAGATGGTGCATATGGTGTAAGTGTTTTGAAGTAACCGTTGAAGTCCAACCATACACAGTCCGCTACTGGGGCTTAAGGCTTGAGTTTTATATTGGGGAAGTAATTTGTGTAAGAAAGCTCAGTGAGGAAATAATGAAAAGCACTTTGAATTCAGTTCTGGAAAGTGCAGATTCTTTTTATTAGTTGTGAAAATCTCATGGACATGACTCAAATTAGGAATTTATAGTCTTTACAGTATATCTGAACCACCTAGTCCTCACCACAGGCTAATTAAAATCAATTCTCTAAAACAGGACTCAAGACATCAGCCTTTGGGAAATCTGAAGAAAGTGAGCATGAAAGTTGCCACAGGTGGATGCGTATCTCCAATTTCCATCTGTGCTTTGAATCGTGGAGTCTGAGGGTCTGAGACGGGAAGGCAAAGGAGAGCTATTTAAACACACAGTCAGGTGGCATCAGTGGCAGCTGCAGCAGCAGGATGGTCAGATCCTACTTGTCAGCTGCCAGTTGGACCCTGCTGTCATCCACAGCTGCCCAAGTGGGAGAGTGGTCACGGAATTACGGAGAATGGGTCCCCTTAGGGTAGCATGCCCCCGGGCTCATGTTTGGGCTGCCACTCCCTCAGTTTTGATGGGTCCTTTGGTCTCCACCTACATACTCCTTAGCTCTGTGCTTTTGCTGTCACAGATGGCTGCTGGGGCTCCAATTTGCAAACCTGTCTAGTAAATAACACAGTAAGTCTATAGTGCTTACTTCTTAGATGGGATATTGTGAAGATCATCTTGTAATAAAGTTACAGAAATATTAGTTTTTGTATGTTTCTCATGTAATTGTCCTAAGGTTTTATTGTTTTGTTTTTCCTTAGTGATGGGCTGACCAGACTTTCCATTTTAAATGGGACAGAAAACAGTACTGTCCCATTTCGGATGGTATGTATGGTCAGCCTACTGACATCTTGAATTGGGCCCAGTGAGACCAGGATCACCATGTGTACTGTTGGAAATGTGATAGCACTGTTTTCTGCCCCATTCAAAATGGAACATCTGGCCAGCCTACTAAGTACTGAGGAAAGTACATTTCGTGTGTGTGTGTGTGTGTGTGTGTGTGTGTGTCTGTATGTGCATAGTGATCTCATTTTTATAAAAACTAAGATTACCAGGCTTAAAAAATGACTAAATCTTCATGGGAATGAAACAGGTATCTTGACATAGGGGTGAGGAGCAAGGGCGAGAGGGGAGATGGATAATTTAAATGTTTTGAATTGTGTTAATAATCACAAAGAGCACAATAACTTTGTAATTTTAGAAAAGAGATTTCCATTTTTAAAAATATGTAATAATCCCTTTGTGCTCAAATAAAACTGAAGTGGAAGGAGGGCTTCTTACAGAAAAGCTGATGAAATCTTGCCATGGATGTCTCTATGAAACTAGTATATTCATTCATTTTTTCAGTGAATGTTAACTGAGCCACTGCCATGTCCCAGTACTGTCCTGGCATTGTTCTAGGTGCTGGTAAAACAACTAATGAAGCCAATTGCTGACTTCTCTTGAGGAAGAGACCAATGATATGCAAGTCCAGTAATGAGAAGTGGTGGTGGAGAAAGCTGAAGAAGAGAGGGAGATTTGGGGTGCGGATGGTGGTTAGGGCAGACCTCACTGAGGAGGCAGCACTTCAGTAGAGATTTAAATCAAGCAAGGGAAAAGCCATGGAAAGATGGGGGGATAGGGGGGATTGAGGTTCTAGACAAAGGTCAAACATGTTCAAAGAATAACAAGAAGGGACAGTGGTTCAGGAAATGTGAAAGAGGGAGAGGAGGTCAGGGAGCTCGTCATGGCCCAAATGATACCGGTCTTACTGGCTGGTGGTAAGGACTTGGGGTTTTATTCTGAATGTGTTGGGATCAGTCATTACAGGCTTGTGAGTAGAGCAACACAATCTGATAAATACATTAAAAGAATCACTCTGGATGCTGTGTGAATACACTATTAGGAAAGCAAACCAGACATCCCGTTTTAAGCAGGATGGAAGACAATGGTTCTGTCCTGTTTCAAATAGTATGTGTGGTCAGTCTTACTGGACGAAATGCAAAGTGTGAGTAGACTGATCCTATGTCCTGTTTGAAACAGGACAGTATCATTGTTTTCTGTCCCATTTAAAATGGGACATCTGGTCACCCTATTTAAAATTAGAGGACAAAAGTAGAAGTCAGTGGCCAAGTAGGAGACTGTTTTATTAGTCCAGACAGAAGACTTTAGGAGAACATTGACCTCTTTAACTTTCTGTCAGAAACTCTCTGTTGCTTTGGTACCTGTTCGCCGTTGCTCCTGGGAACTAGGAAGAAAAACCCAAAGGGAAGCCCCTATGAGGATGTAGGTGTGGATTGATTGAAAGCACTGCACCTGAAATAGAGTTCTTAAGAGTCTGAGCCACTTTATCATATCATTTATTCCTGTCTTTTGGGCTTGCTCAAGCCAAGTCCCAAATGTGTCATTTCTAATACCATGGAATGCTTAGTGTATCAGATTACACAAAGCCCTTAATGGGCAATTCAAGTTGAATAGTTAGTGGTCCTGTACTCAAAAACACTCTAGCATGACCTTATGAAGCTATACTTCTTTAAAAAAATCCCTATTCATGTATCAATCACTATGTTTACTAGGCATTTTAATACTTTGATACTCTGATGAATGTAAATTGTATTTTATTTTGCCACTTCCATTCATACTAACAGGTGTATGGAATTTTCAATGAATAGAATTTCTCTGATTATTATAATAGTGAAGTTAATCATTATTTTATATATTTATTGGCTATTTGGATGTTGTCTTCTGTGATCTCCCAGTTCTTATTAATTATACATTTTTCTCTTGAATTGTCATTTTTGTAAATTTTCATTTTGTATATGTATTATTAATATCTTCTCGCAGTCTGTGACTTGCTTTTTTATTTTGTTTGTTGTGCTTTTTGTAATAAAATTTGTAATTTAATGTCAAATTAATAATTTCCTTTATAGTTTTAGTTTTTTATATCCTTAGGAAATTAGTTTTTATCCTGAAGTCATATTTTCCAAAATTTTAGAGATCTGCTTCTTATGTTTAGGGCATTCATTTTCACCCATGAGTTGAAGATCTACTTTCGTGTTTTGCTATATGGATTCCTAACTTTTTTAGCACCATTTACTAAGTAGTATATTTTTTTTCCCCATTTAATTTGTAATACCTACTTTATTACCTGCCAGCTCCCACATGTATCTGGTCTCCCTGAGCCAATATTGCTTTGTTTAAATTATTACAGTCTCATAATAAGTTGATATCTATAAAATAGCCCTCATTTATTTCTTTCCTTAAAAACAATTTTTGGTCATTCTTGTCCTGAATGGTTTACAGATCGCCTTGTCAAGTTCCTTAAAAAGCTCTGTTGATATTTTGATTGAATTTATACTGAATACATTAGTAGATTTTCTAATGTTAAATGACCCTTAAATTCCTGGGATAATCTTGTTTCACCGTGTTGTACTGTTATTTTTATATATTGCTGTATTCAGTTTACTGGTGTTTTATATAGAATTTTAACTTCTGTATTCACAAATAAATTAACTTGGGTTTTTAGCAAAAGTAAAACTACTTAAAACTGATGTTTTGTGAATGAATAGAAATAAGGTGTGAAGTAATAGTTACCTAGACTAACTGTAGGCAAACTCCATAGCAAATATGTACATTCTTCTAGAATAAATAAATTAGGCAAAACCCTTAGACCAATCCTAATATGACATTGAGAGGTAACTCCATGCCATAACAAAGAAATAAGGTAATATGCTCTTTATTATTGTGGAAACAACTGTAACAAAACAAAAATGACATGTAATTGTTGAGCAGAAAAATCGCCAAAGACAATTAGATACTAATTGTTTATGGAGGAGGAAAACAGGGTAATTAAAAGGAGAGTTGAGGTTTATATTCAAGGGAAGAGATCTACATTTTAAAAAAATGTTCACAACCCAAAACTGGTCCATGGAAGTTTGTTTGTTTGTTTTAACGTACAAACACCAAAAAGGTTTTGCTCTGAGAGAATACGGAAAAATAAGCATTTGCTTTCTGTGTCCTGTAACTCCCGGGCTCAGGGACACAAAGTCACCACAGATTAGGCCCTGAGGCATGGTGTGTGTCCTTTCCAGAAATCAAGGTTGTAGATGTGATCTGAGAAATGCCTGGACTAAAATTTCTCTGACACACAATGACTGTCTATAGAGTGTGTGGGTATGCAGCCACCTTTCCCTGAGGGTGGTGAGACACCAGTTTCTCATGGCAGCTTGTTAAGTGGTTGACAAGGGACCTGTTGGCTGACACAAGTGCAGGCACGAGAAAGAGAGGAAAGTGAAAGGATAAAAAGGCATCCAGCACTTTTAAGTGAATCAATATCATTCTCCCACAGTTCTCAGGAAAGCCTCTGAACAAGTCCCAGGGTGTCACGCTCATAAACGCCGTGCAGACAAGGCCCTCAGTCACATACACAGGCTGTGCTAGAACAGGGCACTGGCTTGAGAGGACAGAGCTAGGAATCAGGGGCCTACAGTCCTGTGCCAAGCCTGCCACCAACCCCTCAAAAGACCCAGAAAAATCACTGGACCTCCAGCGCTTGATTCTCTCTGTTTTATTTAGAAACTGTAGGCTGTGCTAAATGTGATCCATTAGCCTTGTGCCACTGTTGGGAAGTAACAGGCTACAACAATGCCACAGAAAATTGAGATTTTTATCTTTTAAAAAATGTATTTAAGCTTGTTAATTTAACCTCACAAGGCTTTGTTCACATGAGATATTTTCTTCAGAATGCAGAGGTAAAACACAGGAGTGGCCCCTCAGGTTAAGCGGGCTGACTGTGTGTAACCCACCCCTCGGCCGCCTCCTCACGTCCGCCTCAGCAGATGCTGTGGGGGCTCTGAGGAAGTGAGGACTTAGAACAGCATGGAAACCACTCTTTTATAGATGAGAGCCCTGGAGCTCAGAAGGAGTAATTAATTGGCTTGCAGCTAGTGAGTGGAAAGCTGTGATGAAAACCTAGGGCTTTTGACCTCTGGTCTAGTGTTCACTGTTAGATGCCTTTAATGAAGATTGGTGGAGTCCAGAGGGCATAATCTGGCTCTTTGAAATGAGCCTGGGACTTGTGTTCCCACAATATGTTTTATAACTAACCTGAAAACCCTCTAGCTACAATTAGAAATGCTAGGTAGAATATAACAAATACTGTTTCAAATATTATACAAAGTTGAGCTCAGAAGAAAAGGTGGATTTATTGATTTGCTAGGGCTGCTATAACAAACTGCTGGAGATCGGGTGGCTTAAGCAACAGAAATTTATTTTCTCGTAGTTCTATAGGCTAGAAATTTAAGATCAAGGTGTTGGCAAGGTTAGTTCCTTCAGAGGCCTCTGTCCTTGGCTTGTAGATGACATTTTTCACTGTGTCTTCACACGGTCTTTTCTCTGTATTTATCTGTGTCTGAATTTCCTCTTATAAGGACACTAGCCATATTGGATTGGGGTCCACTCTAATGACCTCCTTTTAACTTAATTACCTCTTTAATGACTCTATTGCCAAATACAATCACATTGTGTGGATAAGAGGACCAGAAGTTCAACACGAATTTGGGTGATGCTGGGAGGGACAGTCAACAAAATTCATCGTGTAACAGCAATTTGCTAGTTCCCAAAACTAAAGAGAGACTGAAATCACAATTGTTAGTGTGTTTGAGCTGATATGGCAGGTGCCCTGAGTGGGGTGGAGGGGTGAATGTCTCTACAAGAAAGGGCTTTGGCCCTTGTCAGAGGCAAGAGATGAAGTCTTGAACCTAAGCAAGGCAAACTGTTAGAACCAAGGCATTCAAAGCTTTTACCCACAGTAAAAGGGTAGACTTAAACTAATCTATTCAG
>PVJL010021082.1:0-11075 GCA_004026885.1 Lyroderma lyra
GGCATACATACAAGTCCGAAGCTGTTGTTTTGACTCCGCGGTAGAAAGGGAGCCAGTTTGTCTTTGCAGCGGGCGGTATGGGAACTGTAGCCCCATGTAGGAGCCACACGAGCGTCGCCAACAGCAGGTCAACCTTCACAGTGGGCTCGAATGGAAGCCGCTGCCTAGTGCAGGGTTCATGCGCTGTCTGCTTGGCAGCTGGCTAGCCCCCACAGTGGGCCGCAACCAGGAACTGTAGGGTGCGACCAGGAACCCCAGGCCTGCGCAGGATCCATGCGTGCCTGCGTTGTGTTTCCTAAGAGAGCTTAGAGCCTCATAGTTGTCTCTGCAGTTCGGATTCCTTGCTCTGCATTGCTGACACTCAAATCTTACAGAGGCTGGCTCCCAAGCTCTGTCCACAACTCGCCGCTCCAAATTACAGCTCCCCAGAGCAGCTCCCCAACGACTCCAACTGTTCTGCCACACTGCTAGGGCTTTTCCTCTTGTCACTGTTTGTCCTCTTCCCATCCCATTTAATTCTCTGCTCCTGGATAGTCACCGACAATCGAATCCTGTTGTGATCTGTCTTTGATCCCTCCCCTCTCTCCAAATCGCTCCATTATCTCCAACATTCAGGTGTTTAATTGCAATATACGGATTTCTCAGCTGCTGTTTTTGTCACTCAGAGTCCTCTTTCTTGGATCCTGGGGGCAATTGTGTTTTCTGGGAGAGGCTGAATGGAAGTCCTCTCCAGTCCCCATCTGGCCCTCCAACCTCCAATCTTGAAGAGATATTTATGAACATCCCCAAAATTAAAAGTTTATATTGATTTTGTGGAAGCAGCAACAGTTAGTCGTGTAATGTCTTCTCTTCTGGTTATTGGATGCCCCTGACTGTTGACAGAATGTGGAATGTTCATGAGGGATCTGAAAATCCAAGTTGGAAAGTTTTATTCAAAGAGAGAAGTGTGGGCATGGCATATTAATGTTGCAGGGTCCAAGGCACACATTTGCCCTGAACTTTGGGTTAGCTCTTCTTAAACAGAAAACGTACAGGCAGATACTTCAATATCAAGATGTGGTCACCTGTAAAAAATCACGGGTAGAATCGGGCCAAAGTAAACTTTTCCTTGCTGCTAGCGAAGCCCTGGTAAACTTGTTTTCCAAGATCAGGCTCACTGGAGACAGAGCAGTAGCCATATGAGTTCTTTCATTTGTAGCTAACTAAGCTCATTTAAACTTGGTTCCTGCTAGCCTCCTCAAGTTTATTTGTAATAACTCTTTTGCGGTCTAATCACTGTCATCTGCACAAATTCACAGTTTCTTCTTGAGAACAGGTGGAACACATGAAAACAATCAGTATGCTGGATTTCATTTAACATCTAACTTTATTTCAACTTCATCTGTAATGAAAACCTGGCACTATTAATGTGAAGAATCAAATTTCAATAAAATAAGTGTGTCATCTTTTAGAATGTTCCTAAGAAAAAGCAAAAGAAAAATCAGAATTTACCATGCAAAGGACTAACAGAACATTGAGTAGAATAGAAGTGTTGAGTTAAACAGGTGTTTTCAATTTTCACTTTCACTAAAGGACAATCATTTACGTGAGTGGTACCTAACACTTTGGCTTCCCTGGGCCACATTGGAAATGGAATTGTCTTGGGTAACACACAATATACTCTAGTACAATCAATATCTCATAACCTATACCATAAAAATGCCACAAAATATTACATTTTATGTATTTGAATTGGGATACATTTAAAGCCATCCCGGGCCACAGGTTGGTCAGGCCTGCTTTATATGAAGCTCGTTGGAAATTTTACTTCTAAAACATTGGAATAAAACTTTTTAAATTCCTTTTTATTGTTAGACTTATAGGTTTGACATTGGTTAGCAAGGATAACATAGGTATCATGCAAACAATTCTACAGTGCATTTTCAACTCATTGTATAATAAGTTCACCACCCAGTGTGAGTTCTCTTTCCATCACCTAATATTAAGCTTCCTCTCCGTACACCAACACCCCCTCCCCTTTTTCCCCTCCCTAACCCACTCATTCTATAATAAGCATTGAACTATTGATTATATCCATGGGTTGGTTGGTTGGTTGTTCATTTGTTATTTCTTTTTTACTTTCTGTTTTATATTCCGCACATGAATGAAGTCATACAGTTCTTTGTTTTTTTTCTGTCCGACTTATTTCACTAAGTATGATGATCTTCACGTCTATCCATTGTGTACCAAATGACACTATTTCATCTTTTCTTAAAGCTGAGTAATATTCCATTGTGTATATGTCCCAAAGCTTCTTTATCCAGTCATCTGTTGCAAGGCACTTTGGTTGTTTCCATGTTATGTACACTGTGAACAGCGCTGCAATGAACATTGGGGTGTATAAGTCTTTGTGACAAAGGTTTTCAGGTGCTTTGAGTAGACCCCGAGAAGAGGCATTGCTGGGTCAAATGTAACTCCATTCCCAGTTTTCTAAGGAACCTCCACACTGCCTTCCACAGTGGTTGTACAAGTTTTCATTCCCACCAACAGTGTAGCAGAGTCCCTTTTTCTCCACATCCTCTGCAACATTTGTTATTTCTTTTCTTCTTGAGAATAGCCATTCTAACAGGTGTGAGGTGATACCTCATTGTGATTTTGATTTGCATTTCCCTGATAGCTAATGAGGTTGAGCAGTTTTACATGTGTCTCCTGGCCATCTGTACTTCTTCGTGGGAGAAGTGCCTGTTTAGTTCTTCTGCCCAGTTTAGAATTGGTTTGTTTGTTTTTGTGTTATTAAGTCTTATTAGTTCTTTATATATTTTAGATATTAGACCCTTATCTGATGTGTTATTTGCAAATATTTTCTCCCATTCAGTTGGCTGTCTCTTTGCCTTGTTGATGGTTTCTTTTCCTGTGCAGAAGCTTTTTAGTTTGATAAAATCCCATTCATTTGTTTTTGCTTTTACTTCCCTTGACTTATAAGTCAGGCTCATGAAGTCTTCCCTGAGTCCTAGGTCTGTAAGTTTAGTACCAATAATTTCTTCTATATAGTTTAGTGTTGCAGGTCTGATATGAAGGTCTTTAATGCATTTCGAGATAATTTTTGTATATGGAGAGAGTTCACAGCTCAAGAACAATTTTGCACATATTCTTCCAGTTTGCCCAGCACCACCTACTAAAGAGGCTGTCTTTTTCTCATTGAATGTTTTTTGCTCGTTTATCGAAAATTATTTGTCCTTAAATTTATGGGTTTATTTCTGGGTTTTCAGTTCAATTCCATTGGTCTATATTTCTGTTCTTCTACCAGTACCAAGCTGTTTTGATTATTGATGCTTTGTAATAGAAATTGAAGTTAGTGAATGTAATCCCACCAGCCTTACTCTTTTTATGTAGTATTGCTTTGGCAATTCGAGGTAATTTATGGTTCCATATAAATTTACTAATTCTTTTTTCTATTTCATGAAAGGGTGATTGTGGAATATTCATGGGTATTGCATGAAATATGTAGATTGCTTTAGGCAGCACGTACATTTTAACAAAGTGAAAGTTCCTGTCCATGAACAGGTGATATTTTTCCCCATCTTAAAGTCTGTTTCTTGTTCTTTCAAAAGTGTCTTATACTTTTCTGTGTATAAGTCTGACACTTTCTTCATTAACTTAATTCTCAGGTTTATCATTCATTTTGTTTTGATAGGAAATTGAATTGATTCCCTCATTTCTTTTTTTGTGGATTTGTTGTTTGTATATAGGAATGCTGTTGATTTTTTTACATTTATTTTTTATCCTGCGAATTTACTCTAGTCATTTATTACTTCTAATAGTTTCCTGGTTGAATCTTAGGAATTTTTTATGTAAGGCGTCATGTCATGGGCAGATAGTGACAATATGACCTCCTCTTTGCATATTTGGATAACTGATTCCTTTCTCTTGCCCTATTCTTGTGGCTAGAAGTTCCATTACTATATTCAATAACAGTGGTGTCAGGGGGCATCCCTGTCTTGTTTCTGGTTTTAAGGGAACAGGCTTCAGCTTTTTCCCCATTGAGTATGATGTTAGCCGAGGCCTTGTCATATATGGTCTTTATTATGTTGAGATGCTTTCCTTCTATACCTATTTTATTTAGTGTTTTTATCATAAATGGATTCTGTATCTTGTTGAAAGCTTTTTCTGCATCAATGGGAAATGGTCATATGTTCTTTATCTTTGCTTTTGTTTATGTGGTGTATCACATAGATTGATGTTCGTATGTTGAACCCTCCTTGTGCTCCTGGGATGAATCCCAATTCACCTTGATGTATGATCTTTTTGATGCATCGCTATATTCTGTTAGCTATTATTTTGTTTCGAATTTTTGCATCGGGTTCATCAGAGATATTGGTCAATAGTTTTCTTTCTTTGTATTGTCTTTGCCAGGCTTTGGTATTAGAATAATGTTGGCCTCCTAGAACGAGTTATGAAGTATGACTTCTTCCTCAAATTTTTGGAGGAGTCTGAGGAGGATAGGTGTTTATTATTCTTTGAATGCTTCGTAAACAATCTGGTCCATGGCTTTTGACTTTAGGGTTATTATGGATAGTCATTTAATCTCTTCACTATGAATTGGTCTATTTAGATTATCGAGATCTGGTTCAATCTAGGTAAGCTATAAGGTTCTAGAAACTTGTCCATTTCTTCTAGGTTGATAAATTTAGTGGAATAAAGTTCTTCATAAGATTTTCTTATAATCCTATGTGTTTCTGTGGTATCAGTGGTAATTTCTCCTCTTTCATTTCTAAATTTGGATATTTGTTTCCTTTCTTTTCATCCTTTGATTAGTCTCGCCAAGGTTTTGTCAATTTTGTTGACTTTCTCAAAGAACCAGCTCTTTGTAATATTCATTTTTTCTATTGTTCTCCTGTTCTCTAATTGGTATAGCTCTCCTTTAGTTTTTGTTATTTCTTTTCTTCTGCTGACTTTGGGGTTTGTGTGCTCTTCTATTTCTAGTTCTTTAAGATGGTATGTTAAGTTGTTTCCCTGTCATTTTTCTTTTTTCTTAAAACAAGCATGTATTGGTATAAATTTCCCTCTTTTCACTGCTTTCACTGTATCCCAATAATTCTGGTATGTTGTGTTTTCATTGTCAGTACTTTGTATATATTTTTAAATCTCATCTTTCATTGTTTTTTTTATCCTGTCCTGTTTCAATGAGCTCTTCTTATTCTCCATGTATGTGTGTTTTTTCTTCATTCTTTTTACTGTTGATCTCCACTTTCAATGCATGGTGGTCTGAGGATACACATGGTATAATTTCAATATTCTTGAATTTGCTGAGGCTACTTTTGTGTCCCAGCATGTGCGATATCTCTGAGAATGTTCCATGTGCACTGGAAAAGAAGGAATAGTCTCATTTTGATGGATGAAGTGTCCTGAAATTATCAATTATGGCCAATTATCGTAATGTGTCATTCAGTGCTGATGTTTCCTTATTTATTTTTTTGTGGATGATCTGTCCATGGCTGTTAGTGCGGTGTTTAATTCTTCCACAATGATTGTGTATTCATCAGTTTCCCCTTTCAAATCTGTTAGTAGTTTCTTTGTCTATTTTGTGGCATCCTGTTTAGGAACATATATATTAATTAGGGTCAAGTATTATTGTTGTTGTATTGTGCCTTTTATCATTATGTAAGATCCGTCCTTGCCTTTTACTATCCCATTTACCCTGAAGTTTATGTCATTAGCTAAGTATGGCAACTCCTGCTTTTCTCTTGTTACCATTTTGTTGAAGTATTGTTTCCCATCTTTTCACTCTGAATCTGTGTTTGTCCTTATGACTGAGGTGGGTTTCTTGGAGACAGCACATAGACAGATTCCGTTTTTGAATCTATTCTGCTACTGTGTGTCTTTTTAATGCTGTTTTCGGTCCATTAACATTTAGAAAGATTATCGATATAGGAAGATTTCCTGTGACCATTCCTTATTTCTTTGTTTGATTTGTTTTTTTTGTTTTTTTTTTTTGTTTGTTTCTTTCCCGTTGTCCCAACTTTGTTCCATTTTTCCTGACATTTTGTTTCAGGTTAAAGAGACTCCTTCAGCATTTCTTGGAATGCTGGCCTTGTCCTGGCAAATATCCTCAGATTCTGTTTGTCTGAGAAGGTCTTTAATCCACCTTCATATCTGAAAAATAATTTTGCTGGATAAATTATTCTTGGCTGTAAGTTACTCTCTTTTCAGTTTTTGTATATTGGATTCCACCCTCTTCAGGTTTGCTGCATTTCTGCTGAGAAAGATGATGCCATCCTGATGGGTTTTTCTCTGAAAGTTATAGTTCTTGTTTCCCTGGCTGCCTGGAGAGTTGTGTACTTCTATTTAGTTTTGGATATCTTTAGTACCATGTTTCTTGGAGAAGATCTGTTATGGTCCAGGTATCCAGGGGACCTGTTTTCTTCTTGAACTTGGGGTTCCAGATCTTTCTATATGTTTGGAAATTTCTCATCTACTATTTTTTGAGTGTGCTCTCTGTGGAATGCTCTAACCCTTCTTTGATTTCTGTTATCCTGATGCTGTTTCATCTCATGGAGTCAGAAATTTCTGCAGAATTCTTTCAATCCTTTCGAATCTATATTCCCTCCCTTCCGCTTTCTTAGCTGTTTCCATGTTCTGATCTTCAATATCACTAACTATTTCCTCCATGTGGTTGGCCCTGTTTCCTATGGCAGTATTTCATTTCTCACTTATTTTATTGTATTATTAATCTCTCATATTTCTATGTCAATCTTTCTTAGGGTGTGAGTTTCTTTGTTCAATTGTTCCTTTTGTTCATGGAGTTTTTTTTTTTTATGTCATTCATCTCCTTATTTATGCTGTTTATCTCAGCCATGGTGCTCTGCCAGTATGTTTCATTTCTCTCAGAGCCTTTAGAATGGCTAGTTGAAAGTGTATCACTTACTCCCGAAACTTCTAGATCTAAGATGCTGTCTTGATAAATTTCCTGATCTTTTTGAGGAGTTTTAGTTTTAAGGAATTCATCCTGTATGCTGGGTTCTTCCTCATTGACATGAGTGCATTATGTTCAGGTGTAGTGCACCTAAGCCCCGATTGGTAATTTTGTGGAGTCTTGCTATAGGGCTGACACAATGTGGCATTGTGTGTGGCAAGTTTTAGGGAGAGAGGGTTTGTCTATTTCTTATTTCTAGACTCTGGCTACATTTGGAGTCAGTGTGCATGTGTCATGGTCACTTCGCTTCCTGCATTTAGTTGTTTGGGGAGGCTGTAGGAAAGGTGAAATGCCAAGAAAAGGCACACTGGGACAACTCCTCCTAATGCCCTAAGCTGGGGAAGCTGGGTGATGCGGGCCGAGGCTGCTTTTGCTGGCTGGGACGAATGCTATAAAAACCGTCTTTCTTTCCAGGCCTGGTCCAGCGACCAAGTGTTCGGGCAGAGTTTGTGGACTCGAACAGCTTTTAGGAGCCAGGGGCATTCGAGCATGCATACCCACAAGTCCGAAGCTGTAGTTTTGACCCCGCGGTAGAAAGGGAGCCAGTTTGTCATTGCAGCGGGCAGTATGGGAACTGCAGCCCCATGCAGGAGCCACACGAGCAGCGGCAGCATCAGGTCAACCTTCACAGCGGGCAGGAATGGAATCCACTGCCTAGTGCAGTGTTCGTTGGCTCTCCGCTTGGCAGCCGGCTAGCCCCCATTGTGGGCCATAACAAGGACCTGCAGGCTGCGACCAGGAACCCCAGGCCTGCGCAGGAGCTGTGTGTTCCTGCATTGTGTTTCACAAGAGGTGCTAAAGCCACAAAGTAGTCTCTGCAGTTCAGAGTCCTTGCTCTGCCCTGCTAACACTCAAAAGTTACAGAGGCTGGCTCCCAAGCTCTGTCCACAACTCGCCGCTCCAAATTCCAACTCCCCAGCCCAGCTCCGCAATGACTCCCACGGTTCTGCCACTTGGCTAGGGCTTTTCCCCTTGTGACCGCTTGTCCTCTCCCCATCCCATGCAGTGCACTGCTCCTGGATGGTCACCTATGATCGAGTCCTGTTGCGATCTGTCTTTGATCCCTCCCCTCTCTCTGACTCGCCTCCTTCTCTCCAAACTTCAGGATTTTACTTGCAATACTTGGATTTCTCAGCTGCTGTTTTTGTCATTCAGAGTCCTCTTTCTTGGATACAGGGGGCCGCTCAATTGTGTTTTTTGGGAGACGCTTTAGGGACCTCCTCTCCAGTCACCATCTTGTCCTCCAACCTCCAAGAATTGAAGAGATTTTTATGAACATCAACAAAATTAAAAGGATATGTTTTATTTGTGGGATGAGAAACAGTTAGTCATGTAATGTGATCTGTTCTGGTTATTGGATGCCGCTGACTATTGACAGAATGTGAAAAGTTCATGAGGGATCTGAAAATCCAAGTTGGAAAGATTTATTCAAAGAGAGAAGTATGGGCATGGCAGATTAATGTAGCAGGGTCCAAGGCACACAGTTGCCCTGATCTTTGGGTTAGCTCTTCTTATAAAGAAATCGTCCAGGCAGATACTTCAATATCAAGATGTGGTCACCTGTAAAATATCACACGTAGAATCAGGCCACAGTAAACATTTCCTTGCAGCTAGCCAAGCTAAGGTATGCTTCTTTTCCAAGATGATGCTCACTGTAGACATTGCTGTAGCCATATGAGTTCTTTTATTTGTAGCTAACTACGCTCAGCTGAACTTGATTCCTCCTAGCCTCCTCAAGTTTATTTGTATTAACACTTTTGCTGTCTAATCACTATCATCTGACAAATTCCCAGTTCCTTCTTGAGAATATGTGGGACACGTGAAAACAATCACTATGCTGGATTTCATTAAACCTCTAACTTTATTTCAACTTTCAAATGAAATTAAAACCTGGCACTATTACTGTGAAGAATCAAATTTCTATAAAATAAGTGTGTCAACTTTTAAAATGTTCCTAAGAAAAAACAAAAGAAAAATCAGTATTTACTAAGCAAAGGACTAACAGAACTTTTAGTAGAATAGAAGTATTGAGTTAAACAGGTGTTTTCAATTATTACTTTCACTAAAGGGCAATCGTTTACACAAGTAGTATCTAACACTTTGGCTTCCCTGGGCCACATTCGAAATAGAATTTTCTTGGGTAATACATAAAATACACTAGTACTAACAATAGCTCATAAGCTATAACAAAAAATGCCACAAAATGTTACATTTTCAGTATTTTTATTGGGCTACATTCAAAACCATCCTGGGCCACAGTTTTGTCAGGCCTGCCTTATATGAAGCCCTTTGCATATTTCACTTCTAAAACATTGGAAGAAAACTTTTTAAATTCATTTTTACTGTTAGAGTTATTGGGGTGTCATCTGTTAGCAAGGATAACATAGGTTTCATGCATACAATTCTACAGTGCATTGTCAACTTATTGTATAATAAGTTCACCACCCAGTATGAATTCTCTTTCCATCACCTTATATTTAGCTAATCTTCTCTCCTCCCACACCCCTTCCCCTTTTTCCCCTCCCTAAACCACTTATTCCCAAATAAACATTGAACTATTTATTAAGAGCATGGGTTGGTTGGTTTTTTGTTCATTTCTTATCGCTTTGTTACTTTCAGTTTTATATTCCACACATGAATGAAGTCATAGAGTTCTTTGTTTTTTCTGTCTGACTTATTTCACTAAGTATGATGATGTTCAGATCCATCCATTGTGTTTCAAATGACATTATTTCATCTTTTCTTAAGGCTGAGTAATATTCCATCGTGTATTTGTACCTCAGCTTATTTATCCACTCATCTGTTGCAGGCCATTTTGGTTGTTTCCATGTTGTGTCCACTGGGAATAGCGCTGCAATGAACATTGGGGTACATAAGTCTTTGTGGACAAAGGTTTTCAGGTGTTTTGGGTAGACACCCAGAAGAGGGATTGCTGGTTCAAATGGGAACTCCATTCCCAGGTTTCTGAAAAACCTATACCCTGCCTTCTACAGTGGTTGTACCAGTTTTCATTCCCACCAGCAGTGTACCAGAGTCCCTTTTTCTCCACATCCTCTCCAGCATTTGTTATTTCTTCTCTTGTTGATAATAGCCATTCTAACAGGTGTGAGGTGATACCTCATTTTGATTTTGATTTGCATTTCCCTGATAGCTAATGAGGTTGAGCAATTTTTCATGTCTGCTGGCCATCTGTTCTTCTTCGTGGGAGAAGTGCCTGTTTAGTTCTTCTGCCCAGTTTACAATAGTGTTGTTTGTTTTTGTGTAATTAAATCTTATTAGTTCTTCATATACTTTAGATATTAGACCCTTATCTGATGCGTTATTTGCAAATATTTTCTCCCATTTAATTGGCTGTCTCTTTGCCTTGTTGATGGTTTCTTTTCCTGCGTAGAAGCTTTTTAGTTTGATAAAATCCCATTCATTTGTTTTTGCTTTTACTTCCCTTGCCTTTGAGGTAAGGTTCATGAAGTCTTCCTTGTGTCCTATGTGTATAAATTTAATACCAATGTTTTCTTCTATACAGTTTATTGTTGCAGGTCTGATATGAAGGTCTTTAATCCATTTCGAGTTAATTTTTGTATATGGATAGAGTTTACAGCTCAAGTACTTTTTTTGCACATATTATTCCAGTTTTCCCAGCACCACCTACTAAAGAAGCTCTCTTTTCCTCATTGTATGATTTTTGCTCCTTTATCGAAAATTATTTGTCCATAAATTTGGGGGTTTATTTCTCGGTTTTCAGTTCTATTCCATTGGTGTATATTTCTGTTCTTCTGCCAGTACTATGGCAGGCCAGCCGCCACAAGTCCATCAGTACTTGAAGGAGGGTGTGGGAATGAATAAAGAGACTCCAACACGACTGCTGATGCGGTCGGTCTTCAGTGATGCTGAAGCCCTGAGTTTATTTTCCATCACCAATATATGCAGTTTGAGCACGTGCAGTTTAACAATGAAAATATACATTACCTCAGCGAATGTAAATGTTTAACTTTTACATAGAAACTATAAAATCACTGAAACTCCTAAAAGTAATTATCCCATGACAGTATCTACTAATTACCCCGATTGCCATCAATCCTCTGTGTCCGGGTACTGGCCGTTCTCACCACATACCTCAGCAACT
>PVJL010021083.1:0-11075 GCA_004026885.1 Lyroderma lyra
GGGAGTGTGAAACCCCGCCCGCCCAGCCCCTGCAGGAGGGAGTGTGAAACCCCGCCCGCCCAGCCCCTGCGGGCAGAGTGCAAACGCTGCAGCCCCTCGGAAACGGCTCGGGCAGGCCCTGAAATGCCACACAGTTACCCGGGGCCCTCCTAGGCGTGGACTGAAGAGGGATGAGCACACGCCACACAAAGCCCTGTACACGCATGCTCGCAGCAGCACCGCTTCCGACAGCGAAAGGTGGAAACCACCCGCGTCCTACTCGCTGACGCCTGCGGAAACGGTCTGTGCAATGGAGCACCCTTTGGCCAGAAAACAGGAGTGAAGGACACACGCTACGACATGGACGGACCTTGCAAACATGACACTAAGTGAAAGGCACCAGGTTCTGAAGTCCACGTGCCGTACGGTTCCATTTCCATGAAGTGTCCAGAAGAGGCCAATGCAGTGGACTCGTGGTCGCCTAGGGCTGGGGGTGGGGGGCTGCGTGAACGGGGAGTGCCTGCTGATGAGTGCGGGGTTCCTTTCTGAGCCCTAAATTCCACTGTAGTGACAGTCACACAACCGTACACACACACACTCGAAACGCCACTGGGTTGTACACACCGTAAGGGGGAAACGTATGGCTCGTGAACGGTATCTCGATAGAGGTGTTTGTTAAAGGGTCTTGGCCAAGGAATCTCTTAAAGGCTGTAACAGCCCCACAGCCCCGAGGAGGGTGGAGCTGGGGAGGGGGCTCTTCGTTGCAGGGAGTGTGACGATGACTGTGTGCCGACCTTTCGCAGAACGCAGGAGGCCTGACTGGCTCTGCACGGGGGAGAACGCACGTGGATTCGGAAGGGGCCCCACACCTCCTGGATGGCAGGGTGGTGGCAGAGCACAGAGAGCCCTCCCAGTGGCCCCCAACCTTCGTGACCCCAACCGCAAACCCGGTCAAGGCCCGCTTACGAGGACGTGCGGCCGGTGTTCTATAACTGCTGAGGGCCCGGAGCCAACGGAAGGCCCACCACACCTCCCGGAGGTCGCCATGACCCAGTGACGCCCACGGAACCCACGCGTGTGGGCCCCGGGCCCGCGGGAGCGCGGCAAAGGCTCCCGCCCCCACCAGCACGCGGGCTGGAGGCAGTTCTGGGACGAGGTGTCGTGGGGAGCGTGCCTCCAGCTCACACGCTGCCCCACTGAGCGGTGCTCACACCCTCGGAGCCACTCACACCAGTTCTGGGAACCTATCCCAACGAAACAATCCAAGACAAAGGCAACTATTTATGCACAAAGATGGTCACCGACGCATTATTTACACACTTTGAAAAGATGTGATTGAAATGGCTAATAACAGGGAACTGACTACATTTGAGTTACATTCATTTGTCACTAACAGGAAATCAAGAAATACACCCAAAATGTTTAAGGGAAAAGTGGCCTTTCAAAGTCTGCAGCAAACTCGAGTGCGTGTCCTTAACCAGCGCCCCACCCCGCTCGCGCAGGGAGCCCATCATCTGTTAGTCACTTCACAAGGTCTAATTACACAGCTCTCCCTTCGATACCATTGATCCCACAGCCAGTGTCGCATGGCATTTAATTAAAGGAAAGGCTACTGCTATTTAGTGTTAAAAACCTACATCCTTTCAAGCAAATTAGAAGCTCGAGGTTCGCTTCTTTGCTTCCCAGTAGGGCCCGCTGAAGACAGGCCCCCGGCCTCCTATCATTTCTGCATTAAGAAAAACAGACGTTTCCCGTTTAGCTGCGCCCCCTTCGCAGGTCAGCAGTACCTAGTAAGGGCAGTGGCAGCAGGCTGCTCAATAACAGGACTGGGGTCAGCAAGCACGAGCCCCCTGATGCTATGAGGCTTACAGGTCAGCAGGGGCAGCCACAGCGTGGCCCCTAAGCTCTTTGCCACGTCCACGCATTCGTGTCGGACCCTGAGGCTATCCTGACCTCCTCGGTTCACTGTCTCTCCCACACCTGCTCACGCCAGCTCGGCACCCGTCGTCACCCTGCAGAAGTCCCTCGAAGGAGGAGCAGGAAAGAGACGGCTCTCCTGAGGGACCCCTCTGCCCACTGTCGGTGGCCCCGAAGGCCAGCAAGCACCCTCCTAGATGCCCCACGTGCTGAGGGTCCATCAGACAGCAGGCTGGACACAGCCCGCGGGAAGGCTGAAGACAGTCCTGTCAGAGACCAGCTCACCTAATCTGAGATGAGTGAGCAATGGACCTGCAAAGGCAAAGCAGCACTACCGCACAGCCCCTGCACATTGTCCACACGTCCACGCACAGAAGGCGGGCTCAGGGGTAGGACAGAAAGACCCAGGGACATCAGGAACTGACCACAGGCCTGCCGCAGGCCCACAACCAACGGCACAGTCCGGTCCGCATCCTCCTGCAGAGCCTAGAACGCCGTCCGGCCTTGGCGTCCACGCGGCTCACGGCTAACCCACGAAGCTGACCCCAGGGGGCCCTGCCCCCCGCCTGCCCAGCCACTTCGCCACACCAAAGCTGTCACCCCCACTTCTCTCCGTGCCAGCACGAGCTGTATCTGGTTTTGGGTCTGTCAGCACCCTGACCAGGACTGTGCCTCACACCTCCCTGTACCCCTAACCCCCAGCACTATGCCTGCACAGACAAGGTGTTACAAAGGTAACACAACACGAAACGCTACACCTGTGACGAGACGGGCAAGAAAGAAGGCTCTCGGGAAGTCTAAGGAGCCACCGCCATCAGCAGGTCCCCAGTGATGCTCTGAACCCACAGTCCAGAGCAGGTGGGGCGACACTACGATCCACGCTGTTTAAAGTGGACACAGTTATTAACTCGGCCAGGACAACAGGGGTGACACAGCACAACCAGCAGCCCAGGCCCATGACCCGCCTCAGCCCGGTGGTGGCATCGAGGATGGGAAAGGCTCCCGGGCCAGCGTGATCTCAGAAAACGGGTGGCAGGACACACTCCAGGCATGGGGGTGGGGAGGGACAGGAACCATTCTTACCTGTCACTTAACGGGGTAACGGTCACTGTGTTGCTGTCTGTTGTGCCATCGGCCCTTTCTATTCCGGCACATACTCTAGGACGCGACTGATAAGCAAGAGCCCAGGACCCGCAGGTCCCCGCGTGCGGACGGAGCAGCAGATGAGCACGCACTCGGGGGGCGGATGACGGAGGGCGCCGAGTACCAGGGCTCCTTTCCCGGAAGCAGCGGGGAGCCGCTCAGGTTAAGGAGAAGCCGTGCTACCACGTGACCCGCCTCCTGCCAGCCCCCGGACGGGGTACAGCGGAAGAGGAGGCGGGGGGACCAGCTGAGGCTGCTTCGGTGGACGGACAGAGATAGCCCAGGTCTGACCGAGGGGGGGCACCGAGGGAGGCGGCGCAGGGGCATCTGACAGAGCGACAGCAGCGGGCTCCCGCAGGGACCGGACACCTGACCCCGACCCCACACTGCACTCCGGGCAGGAGAGGCCCGTGCTGCAGGATTGCAGCAGGAAGCGGGCAGGGGCAGCTCGTTCAGGGCAGGGAAACGGGCAGAGGGTCGGAGAAGTCACACCCGGTGGCACGGACGGCGCTCTGGCACAGGCCCGGGCCAGGCGCCCAGCTCCCCGCGGCCGTCCTCAGCCCCGTCTCACGGAGGACGGTGTGACACTCAGCTGCCCGGCCGCACCCGAGGCCGGGATCTTTCCAGCACGCCTGACACACTTCAGGCAGGGAAGGTCAAGGACACTGCGGTGGGCATCCCGGAGGACGTGGGACTGGGGCCTGGAGCTCCGGAGTGTGACACTGTGGGGAGAGGGGCCACAGAAAAGAGGTCGAGAAACGCACGGGGGTAAACACGTGGGTCTGGGGGTGGACAGAGTGGAGCACTCGGAGACAGCGGGGGTGACAGACTGCAGCGGGACCGGCCTGCTCTCCAGACCCGCCCGACCCCGGCGTGGCCTGCCAGTCTGCACAGCCCCCCCCTGCCGGCCGCGGGCCTCGGGGCGCAGGGCGAGAGGCCCGGCCTACAGCGAGCGAGCAGGGCGCAGCAAGCACCCGCAGAGACGGGGCGCCTCGGGCTCCTGCCCGCACCTATAAAGCAGGACACGCACTGATGCACCTCCGTCTGCCATCAGCTCGCCAGCGCCACAGGGCAGGTGTGCTGCTTGGCGACCTTGACCTCCGCAAAACCAGTTTAGGCAAAGGTGGGGGTGAGACCCAGACTTCAGGAAAAGCACACCCACAGGACACTGCGTGTCCCAGACCGCACCTCGGGGCCGCTGCCAGGGGAGCCCGCAAGCCCCCCGGTGAGGTGTGGCACTGACGTCGCGGCGGCCGCAGGGAAAGCCCGGCAGACACCAATGCCGGTTCCCGGGCGCCGTCCCCGGGCGGGGCGCGCAGACCCCAGGGGCACGGTCAGGGTCGTGCGCCCACTGTTCTGCGGGGCCGACGAGCACGCCTCCAGAAGGAGGTGTCTGCGGGCCTCTCTCGGCTGCTCTCAACACTCCCGAGATGCCGCTCAGATGCTAGAGGTGCCCTGGCCCGGGCTGCTCCGGCTGCTGGAAGCGGCTCCGGCTGGCCCCGGGAGGGGACAAGGACCCTGCTGCGCCTCCGTCGCCCCGGGACTTCCCTTGCCCACGGCAGCAGCACAGGCCAGCCGCAGCCGCACCGGCCCAGGCGACACCCCATGTGGCCGTGAGCAAGGACCGGCACGCTCGGTGCACCCAGGAGCAGAGCGGACCTGAGCTGCTCAGCTGGCTGACCTGTGGGGGCAGGAAGAAGGGAGAGGGGCTCATGGTGGCCTGGGGTGCTGCCGGCACCCCCGGAGTCCAGCACGGTGGCCAGCCACGTCTACCAGGCACAACAAAGCGTGGGTTCCGAGCAGACCCCCCGGTTCACGGCCACCACGTCAACAGTACACTGGGGGGCGGCGCCTCCCCGCAGTCCTAGCGCCTCCGCAGTCCCGTCCTCCGCGCCCCACTGGGCAGCTCCCACAACCGGCCATGTCCCCCCTGCCGACCCCTGAGGTCCTTCTGTCCCTGTGAGGAAGCCCGTCCTGGACGGTTCAGATCACTGAATGACACGACCTGTGGCCTCTGGGGGCTGCCTTGTCCCCCGCAGGGCCCGCCCACGTACGGCGTCGCTGCCCCCCGCCCGTCTACGGCTGAGCTGCACACTATGTGGCCGTCAGTCATCACTCGATGGACACTTGGGTCATTTCATTTTTTGGCTACTGTGAACAGTGCTGCTCTGAACATCTGTGCACAAGCTTCGATGTGGACATGTGTCATCAACTGTCCCAGGTTCACACCTAGGAGGAGGGTTGCAGGGTCATGTGGTGGCTCTGGGTTAAATGTGTGAGGAGCCATCACACTATTTCCCAAAGCGGTGGCATCACTGATGTGCCCCCCAGCAGTGCGCAAGGGTTCTGACTTCTCCACGTCATCAACGCTAGTCAGTGTCATTTTAATTAACGCCATCCGAGTGGATGTGACACATATTCTTAATGGGATGATAGTTACTTCCAAACGCTCGGGGCCAGTCCTAGCCCTTCCCCAAAGAAGTCTGCACACAATGTCTGCACGTGTGAATTTCCCATGCACACCTCGTTACAGATACACACACGCACACACACATGGTCACACATGCACGCACGCACGGTCACACACGCACACATGGTCACGCACACATCGTCACGCACGCACGGTCACACACGCACACATGGTCACGCACACATGGTCACGCACGCACGGTCACATGCACGCACGCACGGTCACACACGCACACATGGTCACGCACACATCAGCACGCACGCACGGTCACATGCACGCATGCACGGTCACACACGCACACATGGTCACGCATACATCATCACGCACGCACGGTCACACGCACGTACGCACGGTCACACACGCACACATGGTCACGCACACATCGTCACGCACGCACGGTCACACACACACGGTCACACACACATGGTCACATGCACGCATGCACGGTCACAAGCACGTACACGCAGTCACACACGGTCACGCATGCACGCCCGGTCACGCATGAACGCATGGTCACGCACGCACACACGGTCACGCACACATACATACGCATGCACAGTCACGCACGCACGCACGGTCACACATGCACATCAGCCCTGATATCGATGCACCAAGCCCACCACACTGCCACTGGGCAAGACACTTCGCGTACCCCAAAGGCACCCCCTCAGCACCAGACATCCTGTCTCCCTCGAGAGCAGGGGGGCCCTCCCGTGCGCTCCTCGCCCTCGCATCCCCTCCCCCAACATCACCGCCCACGGCGCCATCCCGCCAACCACCACGCTCCACGAAGTGTGGAATTCGGTTCAGAATTCCAGAGAATTCCAGAGAAATACCACCCCACAGAACCGGGCCTACGGGAGGAAGCTCAGGTTGTCGAGGCGCCTTGATGTCATGGCCCAGGCAGCAGGGCAGTGACAGTGTGACCCTGCGACCTGCAAACTCCCTGCCCTGTGGACAGAGGCCCCGTGGGGGTGCCGGGGCCAGACCATGGGGAGCGCTGCCTCCCGAAGAAAGAGTGTCCCGCCATGAGGACAGGGACAGTGGGCCGGGCACCCTGCCGAGGGCGCCCCATGAATTAAGCATTCGCTCCCCATGGCCACCTTACGAGATAGCCCGCCCCAGCTCACCAACAGGGAGGTTAAAGAGTGTGTGCAGCTGGGCAGGACCGGGGGGCACCGTTAAGGGTCCCCATGACGTCCCCACACCACGAAGGCCTGCTGGTCTAGAAAGGAAGGGAGGAGGCGCCATCACTGCAGGCTGACGCGTGCGGAAGGAAACGCTGAAGGCAAACACAGCTTGCTCGGCCGCGCAGACCGCAGTGTGCGTGCCAGCACGCAGTCAGGACCGCAGTCAGGACCGCGACGATGCCTGCGACTGTTTGCAACAGACACGGCATGCAATGGAAGGGGGTTGCACACACGTCATCACGCAGCTTCAGCCGTGCCACCCCGGAGCCCTGTCCCCGAGGCAAAGGGAGCGGCAGTGGCTCTGAGCCGCACGTAGAGAGGTCCGCCCCTGCCGCCCCGTGGCCCCGCTGACATCAGGACCAGCACTTAGATGCGCACACGACCCAGTTCACGGCCCGGTCTCAACGCCGGCTGGGGCCCCGCTCTCTGCGTGCCGTCTGCAGGAGGCCAGCCGCCTCCCGTTCTCTCGCCCCCGACGGAAAGCTTCTACCGCCGGGAGTGCCGCCAGCATGCTCAGAGCTCTTCCGAAAGCCCCCCAACCCTGGACTACTGTGGGGGGAGGGGCGCGGACCTGCAGACCCGAATCCAAACTCCTGTACTGCTGAGGCTCCTTCCGAGTAACTCAGATCAATTCCCTCACCAACCAGGTTTCTAAGGGGGGACCGTCACCCCGAAAGAGGGCCTGCTGCCTAGGGGGGCAGTGCTTGGGGCCCTCGTCTACGGAAACCTAAACCTCAAAACCAGAGCCAGAGAACGTACGTGAGCGCCTCCAGGTCAGGCCCACCCAACCCAGAGTCTCCAAAACGGAGGGAGCACGGCTACAGAAACGGGTCTCCAGACGGCCAGGCCTCCGCCCAGGCCCGATAGGCCCCGGGCGGGGGGGCGCCCGCGGCAGGCGGGCCGCGGTCCTCTGGGGAGGCAGCCGCGGCCTCAGGGGCCTCCCCGTCCCCTGCGCTCGTCAAACAGCGGGAGGCTTCTTCCTCTTCTTCTTTTTCTGGAACACATCCTGAGGTGCAGGAAATGACGTGATGTCTGAGTGGCTTTGAAATCCTACAGCGAAGCCAGAGAGAAAGGTGGCCGGGCACCGGTCACCGCGGAGCCTGGGTGATGGCAGGCTGGGTCCTCGGCACAGCCCTCCGGACCGCTGCGCGCCGGAACACCAGCCGCGGCACCAGCGACGAGGTGGTGAGGGCGCAGAGCCCACGACGGTGACCGAGGGAGCACCCGCCGTCCTAGAAAGTCGTGCCCATCCCTCCCCTCCGACAAGGAGCGGCCCCCTCAGCCCCGCACGGTGGCCCCCCATCCGCGTGCCCCTCGCCGCTTCCTGCAGTGCCTCCAGGCGCAGGTCCCGGCTCGGGCACGCGGGCTACGTGGCCGTGCCCGATGGCAGACACGTGCGTGCTCCGTGCCCACGAGGTCCTTCTGACTGAGGCGCGGACGCCGTCGGCAACCTGGCAGGCGTGATGGGAGACCCGCAGCGTCAACAGTGCTCACTGGGTCACTCTAACAGAAAAGCCACCACAGCTACTGCTGTTAACCTCGTCACTTAGAAACAAAAGGAAACCTCCGGCCCGCCGCGGTGCACGCGTGCTGCTGAGCGGGTGGCAACACGGAGGGAGACGCCGGCTGGCACATTCCGTCTTCCAGGTGCAGCAAGGCGTCCTCCCCGGCTGTGCCCGCCCCAAAACCCAGGGGCCGGATCCCCGTGTCTTGGCCCAGAGAGACGGGGGTCCGGGGAGCGCCGCATCGTCCAACTGCAGCTTCTCCCCAGAACCAACGCCCCAGCCGTCCCCCCCCAGCCCTCGGGGACACCCTGCCCACTCGCGGCGGGCTGCTGCCGGCAGTGCCGCTGCAGCAAGGTGCCCGGTCCCCGTGGATGTGTCTCATCACCACTTGCGTGCTGACAGCCGGCGACCCAACGCACACAGGAACGACAGACAGGCTGTGACGTCCCCAGCTCGCCACCAGTCCACGATCATCATTCTATCACTTTCAAATAAAGGAGCCTAATATTCCGAGCATAATGATTTCAAGGCGCTCAACAATTTCTTTGCATGCATTATTCATTCTGTGACACAAAACTGTTATTTCACCGAGATTACTGTAAATCGCTACATGAAGAGCTGGCTTGCATGAACAATTAAATGATAGATATGATAAACTAGATTTATAAGCTTTATGTTCCTATAACATAAATTCCTTGAATGATTTAACTCAGAGCTAGAAAATTCTTTCCGCGCGCCAGGTCCGTGAAGCTGCAGCTCCCCCGTCAGCATTTAACAAAAACTGACTGCAGCCAGAGGAGGAAAACACTTCATAGGAGCTTTAACATTACTATGGTAACCAGAGCAACTTGTTTCAGAAATGAACAATAGCTCGGGTAGGTGCTTCATTAAAATTTTTTCAACCAAATACTGCCCTTAATCTTCTCAATGGAACAAAAGACTATTCAGGATCCACGCAGACAAACGAAAATAACACAGACGCAACCGTGCGCCTGAGCAGACATCCGACGTCTGCGGAGGGGAGTCCGGAAGCCAGGGCACGGCGGAGGGCGTCGGCCATTTCCCCTGAAAAATTCACTGAAAACCCCGACGGCCTATTGTTATGCCCTCTCCTCCACAGACACGGCTCGGCTCACCCACACGGCTGCACCTGACCCCAGGACGCTGCCCGCGGACCATGCAGGACCAGGGCAGGGACGCCGGCTGGGCTCCAGGCACAGCTCCGGGAGCCGAGGTCCGACTGCAGGAAGGGGCCCTGGAGACCGCCTGCACGACGCCACCCGTGCCGCGTGAGGGCGCTGGGCCCCCGGGACGGTCCCGGGCTCTGCTCCTGCCGTCCCTCGGGAGCCACACGGGGCCACGAGCCTGCAGCACCACTCAGACACCAGCCGTGCAATGCTTCGTCCCGCATGTGACGGGGTACCGTCTCAGTGACAGTCCCCATGGGGCCCATGCAGGCCCGTCCGCCCAGCCCAGCCCTGCCCGGGACCCCCTCGGCCCCGCTGCCCCCATCCATGCCCACCGTGCTCCTGCCCGTCCACCTCCCACGAGCTCCAGCAATCACCCCGGGTCCCGCCTGGTCACCGCACGGTCACCAATCACAGGCCCTGTGCCTGTGGCTGCACTGCCTGGCAGAGGCAAGGCATAAATGAAGGGACACGGGGCTGCCCAGAGGCTTTACGGGCACACCTTCTGTGGTCAGGACTAAGCCTAGAACCTTCTCAGAAAGGCGGGAGAAGAGAAGGAAGCGGCATCGCTCCCAGCATCGGTTAACAGCGGACTCGCTGACCGCGGTGCTGCGAGACCGGGAGGCGACACTTCCCGGAGCTCTCCTCGTCCCGGCCCGTCCGGGGGCTCTGTCCACGCAGAAAGCCCGGGCCCCGGTGCGTCGGGCCAGCCAGCCCGCGCCTATGCTCCAGCAAACGACAGCCGCCAAGGCGGCCGCTGTGCAAGCACGTCGGGACCGGTCAGCCCACGGACATCTGGGTCAGGATTTCTCGCCGCCTCCCCACGGCCTACGGGGCACAACACAGGCTGCCCATGGCCCCCGTGCGTGTGGCCGGAAGGCAGCGTCCCCACTGGCCTGCGAGGCGGTGGTGTCCTGAGCACCCGGGAGGGGGTCAGGGGTGGCTCACCCCGGCGGGCTTGCTCTCACAGGGGGACTTTCTCAGAACAAGACGCAGCTGACCAGTTCACATAAAGGAGCCCGGCCGTCTCCACCCCAGACAGCCAGGGTGCCCTCCATCCCAGTTTGCCTGGTTCGCTCCCCCTGTGCCCCCCGTGAACGGCCAACAGTGACCCCTTTACCCTCTACGGGGAGCTCACGGGAGCCTGTAGGAGCCAACCACAGACTGGATGACCCCCTCCCAGCTCTCACTCACTCCTGCACGGGTGCCCAAGCTTCACCCGGACGCGCCGCAGCCCCTCTGTGTGCTCCTCTGTGCACAGGTACCGGGGGCGCCTCTCGGGAGACAGAGCGGAGGCTCGCAGTCGCTTGGCGTCCGGGACGAACAGCTTACAGAGCACCATCTGTGCCTGTCACTCGGGCCCACTGCCGCCTTCGTCCCTGCACTGCCACGTAGAAGTGCACATCACGGGAACAGCAATGCCGTGCCAGGAGGCCCTGAGCGCGGTGCCGGGAGGCCCTGAGCGCGGTGCCGGGAGGCCCTGAGCGCGGTGCCGGGAGGCCCTGAGCGCGGTGCCGTGCCGGGAGGCCCTGAGCGCGGTGCCGGGAGGCCCTGAGCGCGGTGCCGTGCCGGGAGGCCCTGAGCGCGGTGCCGTGCCGGGAGGCCCTGAGCGTGGTGCCGGGAGGCCCTGAGCGCGGTGCCGGGAGGCCCTGAGCGCGGTGCGGTGCCGGGAGGCCCTGAGCGC
>PVJL010021084.1:0-11077 GCA_004026885.1 Lyroderma lyra
TCTTAAATGCTTGGATGTTGGAGGGCAAGATGGTGATTGGATAGGAGGTCCCTAAAGTCTCTCCCAGAAGTCACAATTGAACGGCCCCCAGGATCCAAGAAAGAGGACTCTGAGTGACAAAAAGAGCCGCTGAGAAGTGCATGTATTGCAAGTAAACACCTGAAGGTTGGAGAGAAGTGGGCGAGTTGGAGTGAGGGGAGGGATCAAAGACAGATTGCAACAGGACCCGATCGGGGGTGACCATCCAGGAGCAGTGCAGTGCTTGGGAGGGGGAGAGGACAAGAAGTGACTAGAGGAAAAGCCCTAGCAAAGTGTCAGAACAGTGGGAGTCATTGGGGAGCTGGGCTGGGGAGCTGGAATTTGGAGCGGCGTGTTGGGGACAGAGCTTGGGAGCCAGCCTCTGTAACTTTTGAGTGTTAGCAGGGCAGAGCAAGGACTCTGAAGTGCAGAGACGACATTGTGGCTCTAGGCTCCTGCGCAGCCCTGGGGTTCCTGGTCACAGCCCACAGTTCCTGGTTGCGGCCCACTGTGGGGGCTACCCAGCTGCCAAACAGACAGCGCACAACCCCTGCACTAGGCTGCCGCTTCCATTTCTGCCTGCTGTGAATGCTGACCTGCTGCTGGCGATGCTCCTGTGGCTCTTGCATGGGGCTACAGTTGCCAAACCGCCCGCTGCAAACAAAAACTGGCTCCCTTTCAACCGCGGGGTCAAAACAATATCTTTGGTCATGTGTGCATGCCTGCTCGCATGTCCCTGGCTCCTAAAATTAGTTTCAGTCCACAGACTCTGCCCCAACACTTGGTGGTTGGAGCAGTCCTGGAAAGAAAGGCGGTATTTATAGCATTCGCCCCAGCCAGCAGGAGCAGCCTCGGCCCGCATCACCCAGCTTCCCCAGCATAGGGCAGAAGGAGGAGTTGTCCCAGTGTGCCTTTTCTTGGCATCTTACCTTTCCTACAGCCTCCCCAACCAACAAAATGCAGGAAGTGAAGGGACCATGACAGATGCACACTGACTCCAAATGTAGCATGAGACCAGAAATAAGAAATAGACAAACCCTCTCTCCCAAAACTTGCCCCCCGCAGTGCCACCTTGTGTCTGCCCTACACCAAGACTCACAAAAGCACCAATCTGGTCTTTGGTGCACTACTACTGAACATAACGCACTCATGTCAATGAGGAAGAACACAATATACAGTATGAATTCCTTAAAACTAAAACTCCTCAAAAAGATCAGGAAATTTATTATGCCAGAAACTTCTAGATCTAAGAGGCTGTCTTGATAAACTTCCTAATCTTTTAGAGGAGTTTTAGTTTTCAACTTTCCAATTTAATTAAAACCTGTCACTGTTACTGTGAAGAATCAAATTTCAATAAAATGAGTGTGTCATCTTTTAGAATTATCCTAAGAAAAAGCACATTGGAAATAGAATTCTCTTGGGTAACAAATAAAATACACTAATACTAGCAAAGGCTCATAAGATAAAAAAAAAAAAAACCCCACAAGTTGTTACCTTTTAAGTATTTGTATTGGGCTACATTCAAAGCCATCCTGGGCCACAGGTTGTTCAGACCTGCCGTATATGAAACTCGTTGGATACTTTACTTCTAAAACATTGGAGAAAAGTTTTAAAATTCATTTCTATTGTTAGACTTATTGGGGTGACATCTGTTAGTAAGGATAACATAGGTTTCATGCATACAATTCTACAGTGCATTCTCAACTTATTGTACAATAAGTTCACCACCCATTGTGAGTTCTCTTTCCAACACCTTATAATTACCTTCCACTCCGTCCTCCCACACCCCCTCCCCGTTTTCCCCTCCCTAAACCACTCATTCCAAATAAACATTGAACTATTGATTATGTCCATGGGTTGTTTGTTTGTTTGTTCATTTCTTATCTCTTTGTTCCTTTCAGTTTTATATTCCGCATATGAGTGAAATCATACAGTTCTTTGTTTTTTCCTTCTGACCTATTTCACTAAGTATGATGATCTTCAGGTTCATTCATTTTGTTGCAAATGACACTATTTTATCTTTTCTTAGAGCTGAGAAATATTCCATTGTGTATATGTACCACAGCGTCTTTATACAGTCATCTGTCGCAGAGCACTTTATTTGTTTCCATGTTATGTCCACTGTGAACAGTGCTGCAATGAACATTGGGTGACATAAGTCTTTGTGGACAAAGGTTTTCAGATTTTTGGGTAGACCCTCGGGAGACGGATTGCTGGGTCAAATGGGAACTGCATTCCCAGTTTTCTGAGGAGCCTCCACACTGCCTTCCACAGTAGTTGTACTAGTATTCATTCCAACAGCACTGTACCGGATTCCGTTTTTCTCCACATCGTCTCCACCTCTTGTTATTTGTAGTCTTGTTGATAATAGCCATTCTAAGAGGTGTGAGTAATAAGTCATTATGATATTGATTGGCATTTCCCTGATAGCTAATGAGGTTGAGCATTTTTTCATTTGTCTGCTGGCCATTTGTACTTCTCCGTGGGAAAAGTGCCTGTTTAGTTCTTCTGCCCAGTTTATAATTGCGTTGTTCGTTTTTTTGTTATTAAGCCTTATTAATTATTTATATATTTTAGATATTAAACACTTATCTGATGGATTATTTGCAAATATTTTCTCCCATTCAGTTGGCTGTCTCTTTGCCTTGTTGATGGTTTCTTTTCCTGTGCAGAAGCTTCTTAGTTTGATAAAATCCCATTCATTTGTTTTTGCTTTTACTTCCTTTGCCTTTGAGGTCAGATTCATGATGTCTTCCTGGAGTCCTAAGTCTATAAGTTTAGTACCCATGTTACCTTCTATACAGTTGATTGTTGCAGGTCTGATATGAAGTTTTTTAATCCATTTGGAGTTTGTTTCTTTATATGGAGAGAGTTCACAGCTCAAGTTCATTTTTTGCATATATTATTCCAGTTTTCCCAGCACCACCTACTAAAGAGGCTGTCTTTTCCGCATTGTATGTTTTTTCCTCCTCGATCGAAAATTATGTGTCCATAAATGTGTGGGTTTATTTCTGGGTTTTCAGTTCTATTCCATTGGTCTATATTTCTGTTCTTCTGCCAGTACCAAGCTGTTTTGACTCTTGATGCTTTGTAATATTAATTGAAGTCAGGGATTGTAATGCCACCAGCCTTATTCATTTATGTAGTATTTCTTTGGCAATTCAAGGTCATTTATGTTTACATATAAAAATACTAATTATTTTATCTATTTCATGAAAGTATGATTGTGGGATTTTCATGGGTATTGCGTTAAATATGTAGATTTCTTTAAAAGAATATCCATTTTAACAATGTTAAATTTTCCTATCCATGTACAGAGGATATTTTTCCACCTTTTAGAGTCTGTTTCAATTTCTTTCAAAAGTGTCTTATACTTTTCTGTGTATAAGTGTGACACTCTCTTCATTATCTTAAACCTCAGGTATTTCACTCATTTTGTTTTGATAGCAAAGGAATTGATTCCCTCATTTCTTTTTCTGTGGATTTGTTGTTTGTATATAGAAATGCTGTTGATTTTTTTACATTTATTTTGTATCCTGCGTCTTTACTATATTTCTTTATTGCTTCTAAAAGTTTCCAGGTAGAATCTTTGGAACTTTTTATATTAGGCATCATGTCATCATCAAATAGTGACAATTTGACCTCTTCTTTCCAAATTTGGATAGCTTTGATTCCTTTCTCTTGCCCGATTGCTGTGGCTAGCAGTTCCATTACTCTATTCAATAACAGTGGTGACAGGGGTCATCCCTGTCCTGTTCCTGATTTTAAGGGATAGGCTTCAGCTTTTCCCCTTTGAGTATGCTGTTATCAGAGGCCTTGTCATATATGGCCTTTATTATGTTGAGATGCTTTCCTTCTATACCAATTTTATTTTGTGTTTTGTTCTTAAATGGATGCTGTATCTTGTTGAAAGCTTTTTCTGCATCAATGGGAAATGGTCATATGTCCTTTATCTTTGATTTTGTTTATGTGGTGTGTCACATAGATTGATTTTCGTATGTTGAACCATCCTTGTGCTCCTGGGATGAATACCACTTGATCTTGAGGTGTGATCTTTTGGATGCATCGCTATTTTCTGTTATCTATTATATTGTTTAGAATCTTTGCATCTTTGTTCATCAGAGATACTGGCCTATAGTTTTCTTTATTTTTATTGTCTTTGCCAGGCTTTGGTATTAGAGGAATGTTGACCTCATAGAACGAGTTAGGAAGTAGTGCTTCTTCTTCAATTTTTTGGAGGAGTCTGAGGAGGAGAGGTGATTATTATTCTTTGAATGCTTGCTAAAACTCACTGGTGAAACGTTCTGGTCCATGGCTTTTTCCTTTAGGGAGATTATGGATAGTGATTTTAATCGCTTCACTATGAATTGGTCTAGTTAGATTATGGAGATCTTCTTGGTTCAATCTATGTAAGCTATAACGTTCTAGAAACTTGTCCATTTCTTCTAGGTTGTTAAATTCAGTGGCATAAAGTTCTTCATAAGATTTTCTTATAATCCTATGTATTTCTGTGGTATCCGTGGTAATTTCTCACCTTTCATTTCTAATTCTGCATATACGTGTCCTTTCTTTTCATCTTTTGATTAGTCTCCCCAAGGTCTTGTCAATTTTGTTGACTTTCTCAAAGAACCAGCTCTTTGTAATATTCATTTTTTCTATTGTCCTCCCGTTCTCTGATTGGTATAGCTCTCCTTTAATTTTTATTAATTCTTTTCTTCTGCTGACTTTGGGATTTGTGTGCTCTTCTATTTCTAGTTCTTTCAGATGGTATGTTAAGTTGTTTCTATTTTTTTAATCTTGTTTCTTTAGACAGGCCTGTATTGATATAAATTTCCCTCTTATCACTGCTTTCGCTGTGTCCCAATAATTCTGGTATGTTGTATTTTCATTGTCAGTAATTTGTATATATTTTTAAATCTCATCTTTTATTGTTCCTTTATCCAGTCCTTTTCAAATGAGCTGTTCTTCATCTCCACATATATGTGTTTTTTTCTGCTTTCCTTTTACACTTGATCTCCAATTTCAAAGCATGGTTGTCTGAGAATACACATGGTATAATTTCAATCATCTTGGATTTGCTGAGGCTACTTTTTTGTCCCAGCATGTGGGATATCTTTGAGAATATTCCATGTGCACTAGAATAGAAGGAATAGTCTCCTTTTGCTGGAAGAAGTTTCCTGCCAATATCAATTATGGCCAATTGCTGTAATGTGTCATTCAGTGTTGATGTTTCCTTATTTATTTTCTGTTTGGTTGATCTGTCCATGGCTGTTAATGCGGTGTTTATGTCTCCCACAATGATTGTGTATTCTTCAGTGTTTCGTTTCAAATCAGTTAGTAGATTCTTTGTATATTTTGGTGCATCCTGGATCGGAGCATATATATTAATTAGTGTCAAGTATAATTGTTGCTGTATTGTGCCTTTTAATATTATGTAATGTCTTTCCTTGTCTTTTACTATCACTTTTAACCTGACGTTTATTTCATTAGGTATAAGTATGGCAACTCCTGCTTTTCTCTGGTCACCATTTCGTTGAAGTATTATTTCCCACTTTTTCACTCTGAGTGGAAACAGCACATAGGTAGATTCTGTTTTTTAATACAGTCTCCCACTGTGTGACTTTTTATTGGTGAGTTCGGTCCATTAACATTTAGACTGATGATTGTTATAGGAGGATTTACTGTGACGATTACTTATTTCTTTGTTTTATTTGTTTTATTTTTGTTTCTTTCCTGTTGCCCCAACTGTGTTCCATTTTTCCTGATGTTTTGTTTCAGGTCGAAGAGACTCTTTCAGTATTTCTTGGAGTGCTGGCCTTGTCCTGGCAAATTCCCACAGCTTCTGCGTGTCTGAGAAGGTCTTTATTCCACCTTCATATTTGAAAAATAATTTTGATGGACAAATTATTCTTGGCTATAAGTTACTGTCTTTTCAGTTTTTGTATATTGGATGATATCCTCTTCTGGCTTGCTGCATTTCTGCTGAGAAATAGGATGCCATCCTGATGGGTTTTCCTCTAAAAGTTAGGGTTCTTTTTTCCTTGGCTGCCTTGAGAATTCTCTCTTTCTCTTTAGTTTTGGATATCTTTACTACAATGTGTCTTGGAGAAGATCTGTCAGGGTCCTTGTTTTCAGGGGACTTGTATTCTTTTTCTACTTGTGGTTCCAGGTCTTTCCATAGGATTGGAAAGTTCTCATCTAGTATTTGTTTGAGTGTGCTCTCTGTAGAATGCTCTACCCATTCTTCGATTACTATTATCCTGATGTTATTTTGTCCCATGGAGTCAGATAGTTGTTGCAAAATTCTTTCCATCCTTTTGCTTCTATATCCCATCACTTCCTCTTTCTTAGCTGTTTCCATGTTCTGAGTTTTCAATATCAATAATTAATTCCTCCATGTGGTTGGCCCTGTTTCCTATGGCAGTGTTTAGTTTCTCACTTCTTTTATTTTCCTATTTATCTCTCATATTTCTAACTCAAACTTCCTTAGGGTTTGAATTTCTTTGTTAAATCCTTCCTTTGGTTCATGGAATTTTGATTTATGTCATTCATCTCCTTATTTATGTTGTTTAAATCAGCCATGGTGCTCTGCCAGTATGTTTTCATTTCTCTCAGAGCCTTTAGAATGGCTACTTGAAGTTGTTCTCTGTCACTTATGCCAGAAACCTCTAGATCTAAGAGGTTGTCTTGATAAATTTCCTGAGCTTTTTGAGGAGTTTTAGTTTTAAGGAATTCATCCTGTATGCTGGGTTCTTCCTCATTGACATGAATGCGTTATATTCAGTAGTAGTGCACGAAAACCCAGATTGGTACTTTTGTGGAGTTTTGGTGTAGGGCAGACACAAGGTGGCACTGCGGGTTCAATTTTGGGAGAGAGGGGTTGTCTATTTCTTATTTCTGGTCTCCTGCTACATTTGGAGTCACTGTGCAACTGTCATGGTCTCTTCACTTCCTGCATTTTTTTGGTTAGGGAGGCTCTAGGAAAGGTAAGATGCCAAGAAAAGGCACACTGGGACAACTCCTCCTTCTGCCCTATGCTGGGGAAGCTGGGTGATGCGGGCCGAATCTGCTCCTGCTGGCTGGGTCGAATGCTATGAAAACCGCCTTTCTTTCCAGGCCTGCTCCAGCCACCAAGTGTTGGCGCAGACTCTATGGCCTGAAACTAATTTTAGGAGCCAGGGTCATACGAGCAGGCATTCACACAAGTCAGAAGATGTTGTTTTGACGCCGCGGTAGAAAGCGAGCCTCTTTGTGTTTGCAGTGAGCAGTATGGCAACTGTAGATCTATGCAGGAGCCACAGGAGCAGCGCCAGCAGCAGGTCAACTTTCACAGCTGGCAGTAATGGAAGCTGCAGCCTAGTACAGGGGTCGTGCGCTGTTTGCTTGTCAACCGCTAGCCCACGCAGTGGGCCGCAAGCAGGAACAGCGGACTGCGACCCGGAAACCCAGGCCTGCGCATGAGCCGTGCGTGCCTGCATTTTCTTTCCGAAGAGGGCCTAGGGCCACAATGTCGTCTGTGCAGTTCAGAGTCCTTGCTCTGCCCTGCTAACACTCAAAAGTTACAGAGGCTGGCTCCCAAGCTCTGTCCCCAACTCGCCGCTCCAAATTCCAGTTCCCCAGCCTAGCTCCCCAATGACTCCCACTCTTCTGACACTTTGCTAGGGCTTTTCTTCTTGTCACATCTTCTCCTCTCCCCCTCCCTAGCACTGCACTGCTGCTGGATGGTCACCCCCGATCTGGACCTGTTGCGATCTGTCTTTGATCCCTGCCCTCTCTCTGACTCGCCCACTTCTCTCTAACCTTCAGCTGTTTACTTGCAATACATGGATTTCTCAGCTGCTCTTTTTGTCACTCAGAGTCCTCTTTCTTGGATCCTGGGCGCCGTTCAATTGTTATTTCTGGGAGAGTATTTAGGGACCTTCTATCCTGTCACCATCTTGCCCTCCAACCTCCAAGCATTGAAGAGATTTTTGTGAACATCAACAAAATTTAAAGGTTATATTTAATTTGTGGAACCATCTACAGTTAGTCATGTAATGTCTTCTCTTCTGGTTATTGGATGCCCCTGACTATTGACAGAATGTGAAAAGTTTATGAGGGATCTGAAAAACCAAGTTGGAATGTTTTTTTCAAAGAGAAAAGTATGGGCATGGCAGATTAATGTAGCAGGGTCCAAGGCATCCAGTTGCCCTGAACTTTGGGTTAGCTCTTCTTATACAGAAAATGTACAGGCACATTCTTCAATATCAAGATGTGGTCACCTGTAAAAAATCACAGGTAGAATCGGGCCACAGTAAACTTTCCTTGCAGCTAGCCAAGCTCAGGTAAGCTTGTTTTCTGAGATCAGGCTCACTGTAGACAGAGCAGTAGCCATATGAGTTCTTTTATTTGTAGCTAACTAAGCTCAGCTAAACTTGGTTCTTGCTATTCCCCTCAAGTTTGTTTGTATGGACTCTTTTGCTGTCTAATCACTATCATCTGCCCAAATTCACAGTTCCTTCTGGAGAACATGTGGGACACATAAAAACAATGACTATGCTGGATTTCATTTAAAATCTAACTTTATTTCAACTTTCAAATTTAATTAAAACCTGGCACTAGTACTGTGAAGAATCAAATTTCAATAAAATAAGTGTTTCATCTTTTAGAATTTTCCTAAGAAAAAGCAAAAGAATAATCAAGATTTACCAAAAAGCAAAGGACTAACAGAACTTTGAATAGAATAGTAGTGTTAAGTTAAACAAGTGTTTTGAATTCTCACTTTCACTAAAGGACAATCGTTGATGTGAGTGGTATCTATCACTTTGGCTTCCCTGGGCCACATTGGAAATAGAATTCTCTTGGGTAACACATAGAATACACTTATACTAACAATAGCTCATAAGATATAACAAAAAAAACCCCACAAGTTGTTACCTTTTAAGTATTTGTATTGGGCTACATTCAAAGCCATCCTGGGCCACAGGTTGGTCAGGCCTGCCTTATATGAAGCTCATTGGATATTTTACTTCTAAAACATTGGAGAAAAGTTTTAAAATTCATTTTTATTGTTAGACTTATTGGGGTGACATCTGTTAGCAAGGATAACATAGCTTTCATGCACACAATTCTACGGTGCATTGTCAACTTATTGTACAATAAGTTCACCACCCAGTGTGAGTTCTCTTTCCAACACCTTATAATTAACTTCCACTCCATCCTCCCACAGCCCCTCCCCTTTTTCCCATCCCTAACCCACTCATTCCCAAATAGACATTGAACTATTGATTATGTCCATGGGTTGTTTGTTTGTTTGTTCATTTCTTATCTCTTTGTTCCTTTCAGTTGTATATTCCGCACATGAGTGAAATCATACAGTTCTTTTTTTTTTACGTCTGACCTATTTCACTAAGTATGATGATCTTCAGGTTCATTCATATTGTTTCAAATGACACTATTTCATCTTTTCTTATAGCTGAGTAATATTCCATTGTGTATATGTACCACAGCTTCTTTACCAGTCATCTCTCGCAGGGCACTTTGCTTGTTTCCATGTTATGTCCACTGTGAACAGTGCTGCAATGAACATTGGGGGACATAAGTCTTTGTGGACAAAAGATTTCAGGTTTTTTGGGTAGATCCCCAGGAGACGGATTGCTGGGTCAAATGGGAACTGCATTCCCAGTTTTCTGAAGAACCTCCACACTGCCTTCCACAGTGGTTGTACTAGTTTTCATTCCAATAGCACTGTACCGGAGTCCCTCTTTCTCCACATCCACTCCAGCTCTTTTTATTTCTCGTCTTGTTGATAATATCCATTCTAACAGGCGTGAGGTCATAAGTCATTGTGATATTGATTTGCATTTCCCTGATAGCTAATGAGGTTGAGCATTTTTACATTTGTCTGCCAACCATTTGTACTTCTCCGTGGGAGAAGTGCCAGTTTAGTTCTTCTGCCCAGTTTATAATTGCGTTCTTTGTTTTTTTGTTATTAAGCCTTATTATTTCTTTATATATTTTAGATATTAGACCCTTATCTGATGCGTTATTTCCAAATATTTTCTCCCATTCAGTTGGCTGTCTCTTTGCCTTGGTCATGGTTTCTTTTCCTGTGCAGGAGCTTCTTAGTTTGATAAAATCCCATTCATTTATTTTTGCTTTTATTTCCCTTGCCTTTTCTTTTTTTTAAATTCATTTTTATTGTTAGACTTATTGGGGTGACATCTGTTAACAAGGATTACATAGGTTTCAGGCATACAATTCTACAGTGCATTGTCAACTTGATGTGTAAAAAGTTCACCACCTAATGTGACTTCTCTTTCCATCACCTTATATTTGGCTTCCCCCCCTCCTCTCCCACCCCTTCCCCTTTCTCCCCTCCCTAACACACTCGTCCCCAAATATACATTAAACTATTGATTGTGTCCATGGTTTATTTGTTTGTTCATTTGTTTTTTTCCTTGCTTTCAGTTTTATATTCTGCATATGAGTGAAATCATGCAGTTCTTTTTTTTTTCTGTCTGGCTTATTTCACTTAGCATGATGATCTCCAGGTCCATCCATTTTGTTGCAAATGGCAATATTTCATCTTTTCTTACAGCTGAGTAATATTCCATTGTGTATATGTACCACAGCTTCTTTATCCAGTCATCTGTTGCTGGGCACTTTGGTTGTTTCCATGTTTTGGCCACTGTGAACAGTGCTGCAATGAACATTGGGGTACATAAGTCTTTTCAGACAAAGGTTTTCAAGTTCTTTGGGTAGATCCCCAGAAGGGGGATTGCTGGGTCAAATGGTAGCTCCATTCCCAATTTTCTGGGGACCCTCCACACTGCCTTCCACAGTGGTTGTACAATTTTGCACTCCCACCAGCAGTGTACCAGAGTTCTGTATTCTCCACATCCTCTCCAGCACTTGTTATTCCTTGTCTTGTTGATAACAGCCATTCTCACTGGTGTGAGGTGGTATCTCATTGTGGTTTTGATTTGCATTTCCCTGATAGCTAATGAGGATGAGCATTTTTTCATATGTCTGTTGGCCATTTGTATTTCCTCATGGGAGAAGTGTCTGTTTAGTTCTT
>PVJL010021085.1:0-11078 GCA_004026885.1 Lyroderma lyra
TTATTTGACCTGCCTCAGGGTCAGCAACAATTCGTCCTACTCCAGTGAGCAAACGTGAGACAAAATCTGAAAAAGTCTCATCTGGTCCCTGAGGAATATTAGTTAAGTCAAATTGCTTTTCTCCTTTTGTGGGCAATTCTCGCCAAGCCCTTGCTCTGGCTGTTGCTATTTGTTGAAATGTTTGTGGAATATATTATGTTTGAACCTGTATAGGAGTGTATAGCCCAGTGCCCAACAATTGTTCTAAAGTAATGGGCACTCCTGCATCATGATTACGCTAAGCCTGAGCCTCACCGCTCCTGAAATCCTGATTTCCTTAGCAGATAATCTCCTCCATTTAAGCAGGCTCTGGCAATCATATTACAATCATGTGGAGTAAAGGGATTGTCTTGTAAAGACTCCACCAAACTCAATACAAAAGGAGAAGTGGGGCCATACATTGATGTTGCATTTTTGAGCCCAGTCAAAGTTTTAGAAGGAATAGGCTCATAATGTCTAAAAATCTGTCCTGGATTATTAGGGTCTGGTCTTTCAAGGACTGGAAACACCCCTTTAAAATTAGATATATTTTCTCCAGCCTGTCTAGCCAACTGTAAAGGACACATATGGACACAGAGGTGTCTCTTTTTGGCATCATTTTAGGTGCCTCTGTTGGCCATTTAGGAGCAGTTGCCCTTGTTGTAAATGGCAAGTCTGCAAAAAGCTATTGAAATCCCTGCAGAAGGCTATCTTCATCCTCATTGTCTGATTCCTTATCCTCTGAATCAGAATCTTTTTTATCTCTTAGTCTCTTATCTCATTCAGCCTCATTTTAAGTTCTTTCTTATATTCTGGAGGGAGAGACTCATCTAAATTTGTGCAGAATCAGGGACTAGCGAGCGTAATTTCTCATATCCCTGTATAGACTTAGCTAAAGTCACAGAATTACCTTCCTCAGTTAATCACACACACGCTGGTCTGTGGTCTAAACATTCTTGAATTAACAGTCACAAAGCAAAAGTATGTACGGGGTATTTTTTAGGCCCATTGGCCATATAACGATTCCCCATGCTTGAGTATTTACACTTCCTTCCTCAGGAAACCAAGGACAGGTTTCATGTACAAAATCTAAAAACTCTAAAAGCTGATGCCTTTTTATATTGCTACCTTTAGCTTGTAGCATACATTTTAACATATCGACATAGAGCTCTCTTTCCTTAGATTCTGAATGTCCCATGTTAGGTTCAGGGCTAGAGTTTGGATTGGGTTAGAAGAAGCTTTGAGGGTATGGTATTAAGAACATTGAAATGAGAACTCTGGTTAGAAGGGCTATTGATAGAGTGAGGTAAAGGTTGAGGGTAGAGTTAATTTTTTCGTTAGGCATATCCTTTGGGTTAGAATTTGGGTGAGTTAATGATTAGGGGTAGTTATATACTTAGCCTTCAAGTTACCTTTGAGGTTGGAGTTAGGATTTAAGTTAGGGTAGGAGAAGGGCCGGTTAAATGATGTGGTGCAGATTTCAGTTTATGATTCCGTTTTAAGGATTAGGGTGAGATTTAGCTTGGAGGTCAGGTTTGGTTTTCCATTCGAGTTGGGGTTGGGTTTCCAGTAAAAGCGAGTATGGGTTACTTTCAGGGATAGTGTTAGAGGAAGGCTCAGGTTTTCCACTAGGGCTCGGTTTAGCATTAGATTTCAGTTTAGGATTATTTCTTGAGTATATTATGAGACTTAGAGGTAGGGTTCAGTTTATAGTAAAGCTGAGGGTTCTGTTTTAAATTAGGTTTGGAGTTGGTGTTGGATTAGGTTTGGGATTTCTTTGTTATTTAGGCCAAGTTTATGGTTTGGGTTATTTATTTATGTATTAAATTAATTACAGTGACATTGATTAGTAACATTACATTTCCAGTGCGCATTTCTATAATACATAATTCATATTCATATATTGCATTGTGCATTCAGCACCCAGAGTCACTTCTTCCTTCCCCCTATATTTGACCCACCCCTTTCCTCCTCTACCACCTCTCTTTTTCCTTACTTTCTTGTAACCACTAATGTGTTGTCTGTATTTATGAGTTTTTGGATCTTTCTTTGTTGCTTTCCTTTTTACATCCCAAGTATGAGTGAAGTTCTATGGTTCCGAGCTATTTCTATTTGATTTATTACCCTTAGTATGGTCATCTCCAGACCCATCAATGTTGTCACAATTGGCAGTATTTCATCTTTTCTTCTGGGCGAGTAGTGTTTCACTGGGTATTTGTACCACATCTCCTGCATCCAATCACTTGTTGAAGAACATGTTGGTTGTTGATATGTCTTGACCACCATATCTTGTACTGCAAGGAACACAGGGGTACCTCTATCTCTATGAGTACATGTTTTCAGATTTTGAGGGTGAATACCCAGAGAAAGGATTGCTTGGTTGTATGGTATATTAATTCTTAACATTCTGGGGAACCTCTGTATGGTTTTCCATAGTTGCTGCCAATTGACATGCCCACCTGCAGCATATGAGAGTTCTTTATTCCCACAGCCTCTCCAACACTCGTTATTACTTGTCTTGTGGATCATAGCCTTTCTATTAATAACAGGTGTGAAGTGGTAGTTCATGGCATTTCTCTAATGGCCAGCGTACTTAAACATTGTGTATGTATCTCTTGGGTGTTTGATTAATCTGTCTTCTTGGGGGAAGTGTCTGTCCAAGTCCTCTGCCTATGTGTCCATGGGATTGTTTGTTTGTCTGGTGTTGAGTCTAGGAGTTCTTTATATAGTTAGATTTTAACCCCTTTTCAGTCATTGCTTGCAAATGTCTTCTCCCACTCTGTCGGTAGTTTTTTTCTTTCTTGATGGTTTCTTTTGCTGTGCAGAAACTTTTACGTTTGGTACAGTCCCATTCATTTCTTTTGACTTTTATTTCCCTTGCCTTTGAGGTAACATTCATAAAACTCTTTCTGAAACAAAGTCTACAGGTTTGGGACCTACGCTTTCTTCTATGCAATTTATCATTATTGGTAGTATGTTTGGTCTTTGGTCCAGTTTTAGTTAATTTAGGTATATGTTGAAAACTGTCAGTCTAGTTTCATTCTTTTGCATGTGATATTCTCTATGCCCAAGCACCATTTATGGAAAATGGATTCTTTGCTTCATGTTATATTTTTGGCTTTCCATAAAAAACAATCTCCACATATATATGTGGGATTACTTCTGGGTTTTCTGTTCTTCTTCATTGGTGTGTGTGTGTGTGCCTAATTTTCTGCAAATACCCTGCTGCTTATATTATTGTCATTGTGTGTTATAGATTGAAGTCAAAGAGTGTGAAACCTTCACCAGTATTGTTTTTTTCCTTGGGATGCCTGCGGTTATTGGGGTCTCTTTAGATTCCATATAAATCTGTTGATATTTTTCTTCAAATTTTTCGAAAAACTGTCATTGGAATTTTGATGTGGATGGCATTAAATCTGTTCATTTCTTTGTGTAACATGACCATTTCAATGAGTTTCATTCGTCCCATTTATGAACATAAAATCTCTGCGTTTCTTTGTGCCTTCTTCAATTTCTTTTTTTTTTACTCAGCGTATATTTATTTATTTATTTATTTATTTCCATTCATTTTTATTGTTAGACTTATTGGTGTGACATCTGTTAGCAAGGATTTCATAGGTTTCAGGCATACAATTCTACTGTGCATTGTCAACTTGATGTATAATCAGTTCACTTCCTAATGCGACCTCTCTTTACATCACATTATATTTAGCTTCGCCCCCTCCTCTCCCAGCCCCTCCCTTTTCTCTCCTCCTTAACACACTCGTCCCCAAATAAACATTAAATTATTGATTGTGTCCATGGGTTATTTTTTTATTCATTTCCTTTTTCCTTGCTTTCAGTTTTATATTCAGCATATGAGTGAAGTCATACAGTTCTTTGATTTTTCTGTGTGGCTTATTTCCCTAAGCATGATGATCTCCAGGTCCATCCGTCTTGTTGCAAATGGAAATATTTCATCTTTTCTTTTTTTTATTTTTAATTTTTAATTTTAATTTTTATTTTTGTTTTTTTTTTTTGCTTTTTGGTATGTGGGTAACTCCCTGACTGGGAATTGTACCCAGGCCGCAGCGCTGACAGTGCCAATGCTGAAGCCTTAAGCCACTACACCCTCAGGGAACTCCCTCAACTTTTCTTTAGCTGAGTAATATTCCATCAAAAATTAACTCAAAATAGATTAAAGACCTTCATATAAGACCTGTAACAATAAACTGTATAGAAGAAGACATTCTTAGTAAACTTATATACCTAGGACTCAAGGAAGTCTTCATGAACCAGTCCTCAAAGGCAAGGGATGTATAAGCAAAAATAAATGAATGGGACTATATCAAACTAAAAAGCTTCTGCAAAGCAAAAGAAACCTTCAATTTCTTTTAACATCTTGTGTTTGTCAGTGCATAGGTCCCTCAGCACCTGTGTTAAGTTTCTTCTCAGCATTGAGTTTAGGGTTAACATACAAATTAGGGTTTGTGTTAGACTGAGCTTTAGGGTTATTGCTCTTTTTAGGTCGGTGGTATCAGTTAGAGTCAGAGTTATAATTAAGGTTAGGGTTAGCGTTCAGTTGGTCATTAGAATTAGGGTTAAGATTAGGGTTATATTGACTTTTGAAGTTCGGGTTTCACTTTCAATTACTGTTCTGATTAGGCTTAGTGTTATTTCTAGAATGTGGTTTAAGGGAAAGCACGGGTTATGTAATGGGTACATTTAGGGTATGTGCTTAGTTTCTGATGATGTTAGAAACCACATTAGGTTCAGGTAACTAGCTATGGTTAGCATGAGGTTTAGGGTTAGGGTTAACGTTAGAGTTACGTTGGAGGTTTTTTTTTAGTTTTTAATTATGGGTGGTGTAGGTTTAAGCCTAAGATAGGGGCTGTAGGGTAGCCTAGCTTTAGCTTTAGGTAGACATTATGGTTTAAATTTTGAGTTAGGCTAAGTGTTGAAGATAATGTTAGGTTTGATTTTATTATTAGGGTTAGCAGTAGAACAAAAGTTCCGATTGTGTTTAAGGTTAGGTTTTGTGTTTAAGTTTAGGTCTTTTTGTTTTATTCATGGTTCAATTGAGAGGTAGGTAAGAAGTAGTGTTTTATGGTAAGCTTTGAGGCAGGGATTGGCTCTAAATTGAGGATAAAGTTAGGGTTAATGTAAGGGATGTTGTTAGGGTTAGGTTTACTTGTATGTTAAGGGTTATGTTTAAGTTAAGTTTAAGTTGGGGTTTTGAGTTTGGTATGAGAGTGGGGTTAGCTTTGTGTTTCCATTTAGGGGCAGTATTACACTTAGGATTACATTTTGAGTAAGCTTCAAGTTAGGGTAAGGGTTAGAATGAGGTAGGTTCAGAAATGATTTGTGATAATGGTTAGTGTTAGTGTAGGATAAGAATTAATTGTGAGATTAGAATGAAAATTTAAAATGAAATTTTTTTTACTTAGATTTAGGTTTGAGGTTAGGTTTTTAATTAAGTATAAGGATAGTGCTATGTTCATTTTACAGTCTAGGATTAGGGGTAAGGCTGAGTTTATGATTACTGTTATTTATAGGGTTCTGGTTATGTTTCCATTTAAGGTTTGGGTTGAGTTTGTCATTAAAGTTAAGGTTACTGTTAAGATTAGGCTTACCATTGTTTTATGCTAAACTTTGTAATTGGGATTAGGTTTAGTGTTCTTTGTAGGTTATATGCTGGGGTTATGGTTGGTGCACGATTTAGTGAAGGGCAAGGATGAGGGTTAGAGTGAGGTTTGAAGTTCGATTTTGGGTTAAAATGAGTTTTAAGTTTCAGGTGTATATTTAGGTTTAGGACTCCAGTTAGGCTTAGATTTAGGGTAAGTGTGAATCTTTCAGTTAGGATTGTGATTAGAGATAAGGTTCGTTGTGAGGTTAAGTTTACGATCAGTTGCTCATTAGGGTGAGGGCCAAGATGATGTTGACGCCCAGGGCTAGGTTTAGGGTTACGCTTAGGCATTTTGGTCATGTTCATGGTTCATGTTCCAAGTACATTTAGTTTTAGGTTTAGGTTTATAGTTTGCTTTGAGTCCAGGGTTAGGGTGTAAATTGTGATTGAGTTCATCATTAAGGATAGAGAATAGACCAGGTGTAGGGTTAGACTTAGGGCTAGGGATAATGTTAATATTCCATTATGAGTTCCTTTGAAACTTAGGGTAAGGTTTGGGTTTAGGATTCAGTTATGACTAAGTTTAGGGTTAGGTTCCTCCTTGAGTTAGGTATTGTGTTTGGGATAGTTTTAATACTTATTCCTTTTTTTTAAATTTTTGCCACCACATTGGCCTTTGAGATCATCAAAAGTGGTTTTCAACTTTCCATTTATCTAGAAGCAGCAATGGGGCCTGAACTCACATAGTCTATTCAAATGCTCATCATAGATCTCACTACTCAGTCTTCTCTCAGGTTTTCAAGAATAACTTCTCAACTCTCAAAGCTCTTTACAGTTATCAGATCAGGATTGAGAGGATGACATCCCACCAAGATACCAAACACAAGTACAAGCCACTTCCTTCCTTCCTCCCAGACAACAAAGGACAATCACCTATGCAATGCATAATAACGCTCATGAATCTGTTTTTCCCATTATCTCAAGTTTCCATTCTGTATTTTAGTTGTGTAAGAGTATTTCTGAAATATTAACTAAAATTCTGATTAGAATACAAAACATAAATACAAAAAATACCAGAGGCTTCTATTTTAAATAATCTAGAAGGCATGCACGCACAATCACTCTAGTATTTGGAACAGTCAATTGTAAAACATAATCAAAGTGCTTTGTGCGCTTGCTGTCCCCACCCCCTGCCGCCACCCTTCTTCAATTAGGAAAACAGTTCAGTGGTGTGAGTACAGTTAAACAAGGGGATGCCTCTGCTAAATGTACGCTCACCTATCTCACAGAACATACAGAGAGACAGTAACTTGAGTTCATGTTATACACCACTAAAATTCCTCGGCAAGAGAACGCCTGCCTGTTCATCATGTATTATGTTCCCAGCCACACAACCACTAAGTATAGGGTAAAACAGACAAAATTACGTACATAATTGACCAGAACAAACCACCCTTTTACTCTGGTTCATTGGGGATCAAGCAATGCCTTGAAATAGGTATGAAGTGATGCATCAAAATTATCCATTTGAAAACCTCAGAACCCTGGAGAGAGCAGCAGCTTGGAGAAGAGGTTTGGCGCCAACAGGAGCGCCCTCGGGCCACCGGATCCCAGGCTGATGCAGGCCGACCGCACTTGCAGGGCACCCCAAATCTTTTTGATGGAAAGAGGAAGGCGCCCGGGACCTATAATCAGAACATTGGTGGACCACGAAGTCACAATTGCAGGGCCAGTCAATCGGGGCCCCGAGGCTGTATCAAGTGCTAAGATGTCCTGCGGCCCCAGAACCACTCAGGAGACAATAGAACTGTCATGATTGTGAGTTCCATAATGCGATGCAGTGGGGAGCTGAGACCCTGAGAGAGATATAGTGGTACGTTTAGGACTTGTGTTAAGGATGAGATTCTGCGCAGCTTCAGCTTTGGTGTTAGCCTTAGAGTTAGCTATGAGATTAGAGATTTTGTTTAAATTGTGGTTAGTGTACACGGTATGTAAAGGTGGGTGTAGAGGTATGTGTACTCTTGTGGTTGTGATTTGTGTAAGGATCCATCTTTGAGTTAGGCTATGTGTTAGGTTTCAGGTTAGGTTCAGGGCTAGAGTTTGGATTGGGTTTGAAGAAGCTTTGAGGTTATGGTATTAAGAACATTGAAATGAGAACTCTGGTTAAAAGGGCTATTGATAGAGTGAGGTAAAGGTTGAGGGTAGAGTTAGGTTTTTCGTTAGGCATATCCTTTGTGTTAGGATTTGGATGAGTTAATGATTAGGGGTAGTTATATACTTAGGCTTGGAGTCACCTTTGAGGATGGAGATAGGATTTAAGTTAGGGTAGGAGAAGGGCCGGTTTAATGATGCGGTGCAGATTTCAGTTTATGATTTGGTTTTTAGGATTAGGGTGAGATTTAGCTTGGAGGTCAGGGTTGGCTTTCTATTCGAGTTGGGGTTGGGTTTCCAGTAAAAGCGAGTATGGGTTACTTTCAGGGATAGTGTTATAAGAAGGCTCAGGTTTTCCACTAGGGCTCGATTTAGCGTTAGATTTCAGTTTAAGATTATTTCTTGAGTATATTATGAGATTTAGAGTTAGGGTTCAGTTTATAGTAAAGCTGAGGGTTCTGTTTTAAATTAGGTTTGGAGTTGGTGTTGGATTAGGTTTGGGGTTTCTTTGTTATTTAGGCCAAGTTTATGTTTTGGGATATTTATTTATGTATTAATTAATTACAGTGACATTGATTAGTAACATTACATTTCCAGTGTGCATTTCTATAATACATAATTCATATTCATATATTGCATTGTGCGTTCAGCACCCAGAGTCACTTCTTCCTTCCCCCTATATTTGACCCACCCCTTTCCTCTTCTACCACCTCTCTTTCTCCTTACTTTCTTGTAACCACTAATGTGTTGTCTGTATTTATGAGTTTTTGGATTTTTCTTTGTTGCTTTCATATTTATGTCCCAAGTATGAGTGAAGTTCTATGGTTCCAAGCTATTTCTATTTGATTTATTTCCCTTAGGATGGTAATCTCCAGACCCATCCATGGTGTCACAATCGGCAGTATTTCATCTTTAATTCTGGGAGAGTAGTGTTTCACTGGGTATTTGTACCACATCTCCTGCATCCAATCACTTGTTGAAGAACATGTTTTTTGTTGACATGTCTTGACCACCATAACTTCTACTGCGTGGAACATAGGGGTACCTCTATCTCTATGAGTACATGTTTTCAGATTTGGAGGGTGGAAACCCAGAGAAGGTATTGCTTGGTTGTATGGTATCTTTATTCTTAACATTCTGGGGAACCTCTGTTTTGTTTTCCATAGTTTCTGCCAATTGACATGCCCACCTGCAGCATATGAGAGTTCTTTATTCCCACAGCCTCTGCAACACTCGTTATTACTTGTCTTGTGGATCATAGCCTTTCTATTAATGACAGGTGTGAAGTGGTACTTCATGGCATTTCTCTAATAGCCAGTGTACTTAAACATTTTGTATGTATCACTTGGATGTTTGATTAATCTGTCTTCTTGGGGGAAGTGTCTGTCCAAGTCCTCTGCCCAAGTGTTCATCGGGTTGTTTATTTGTCTGGTGTTGAGTTCTAGGAGTTCTTTATATAATTTAGATTTTAACCCCTTTTCAGACATTGCTTACAAATATCTTCTCCCACTCTGTCCGTAGCCTTTATCTTTCTTGATGGTTACTTTGGCTGTGCAGAAGCTTTTATGGTTGGTACAGTCGCATTCATTTCTTTTGACTTTTACTACCCTTGCCTTTGAGGTAACATTCATAAATCTCTTTCTGAAGCAAGGTCTACAGGTTTGGGACCTGCGCTTTCTTCTATGCAATTTATCATTATTGGTAGTATGTTTAGGTCTCTGGTCCAGTTTTAGTTAATTTTGGTATCTATTGAAAACTGTCAGTCTCGTTTCATTCTTTTGCATGTGATATTCTCTATGTCCTAGCACAATTTATGGAAAAGGGATTCTTTGCTTCATTTTGTATTTTTGGCCTTCCATAAAAAACAATCTCCACATATATACGTGGGATTACTTTTGGGTTTTCAGTTCTTCTTCATTGGTGTGTGGGTGCCTATTTTTCTGCAAATACCCTGCTGCCTATATTATTGTCATTGTGTGTTATAGTTTGAAATTAAAGAGTGTGAAACCTTCACCCTTATTGTTTTTTTCCTTCGTATGCCTGTGGTTATTTGGAGTCTCTTTAGATTCCATACAAATCTGTTGATGTTTTCCTTGAAATTTTTCGAAAAACTGTCATTGGAATTTTGATGGGGTGGCATTAAATATGTTCATTTCTTTGTGTAACATGACCATTTCAATGAGGTTCATTCGTCCCATTATGAACATGAAATCTCTGCATTTCTTTGTGCTTTTTTCAATTTATTTTTTTATATCAGCTGATATTTATATATTTATTTATTTATTATTTATTTCTATTCATTTTTATTGTTAGACTTATTGGTGTGAAATCTGTTAGCCAGGATTTCATAGGTTTCAGGCATACAATTCTACTATGCATTGTCAACTTGATGTATAATCAGTTCACCACCTAATGCGACGTCTCTTTACATCACTTTATATTTACTTTCGCCCCCTCTTCCCCAGCCCCTCCCTTTTCTACCATCCCGAACCCACCCGTCCCCAAATAAACATTAAAATATTGATTGTGTCCATGGGTTATTTGTTTGTTCATTTCTTTTTTTCTTTGATTTCAGTTTTATATTCCGCCTATGAGTGAAGTCATACAGCTCTTTGATTTTTCTGTGTGGCTTATTTCCCTAAGTATGATGATCTCCAGGTCCATCTGGGTTGTTGCAAAGGGCAATATTTCATCTTTTCTTATAGCTGAATAATATTCCATCAATAATTAACTCAAAATAGATTAAAGACCTTCATATAAGTTCTGTAACAATAAACTGTATAGAAGAAGACATTGGTACTAAACATATAGACCTAGCACTCAAGGAAGACTTCATGAACCTGTCCTCAAAGGCAAGGGAAGTATACGCAAAAATGAATGAATGGGATTATATCAAACTGAAAAGCTTCTGCACAGCAAAAGAAACCTTAAATTTCTTTTAACATCTTGTGTTTGTCAGAGTATATGTCCCTCAGCCCCTGTGTTAAGTTTCTTCTCAGCATTGAGGTTAGGGTTAACATACAAATTAGGGTTTGTGTTGGACTGAGCTTTAGGGTTATTGCTCTTTTTTAGGTTGGTGGTATCAGAGTCAGAGTTATAATTAAGGTTAGGTTTAGCGTTCAGTTGATCATTAGAATTAGGGTTAAGATTAGGGTTATATTGACTTTTGAAGTTCGGGTTTCACTTTCAATTACTGTTATGATTAGGCTTAGTGTTATTCCTAGAATTTGGTTTAAGGGAAAGCACGGGTTATGTAATGGGTAGATTAAGGGTATGTGCTTAGTGTCTGATGAGGTTAGAAACC
>PVJL010021086.1:0-11075 GCA_004026885.1 Lyroderma lyra
ATTCCTTGTCTTGTTGATAATAGCCATTCTCACAGGTGTGAGGTGGTATCTCATTGTGGTTTTGATTTGCATTTCCCTGATAGCTAATGAGGATGAGCATTTTTTCATATGTTTGTTGGCCATTTGTATTTCCTCATGGGAGAAGTGTCTGTTTAGTTCTTCTGCCCACTTTTTAATTGGGTTGTTTGTTTTTTTGTTGCCTACTTCTCCTTAAACGTTGAACAAAGGCATACTAAAAGCATAAACATGGAGAGAAAGTTTCCCAGGAACTTTTGAACTTCATGAAAACAACAACAATAATAAAATAGCTTTAAAATGTTACTTTTTTTTTTGGTCAATTATCAGTAACATTTAGTAAGGATCTACATAAACGAGTTATTATGCTAGGGGTGAGGATACAAAAGAAATATACAATATCACAACCCTCAAGGAGTTCATTTCTAGGTACAGTGACAGAGACCGATATGTAAACAGACCGTCAACAGTATAAAATGATTCCTCTTGTGATAGGGTTACATGCAAAGGGCTGTAGGAGCCCAGCTGGTGAAAGAGTGTCACTTGACTTGAGGAGGAAGATAAAGGTCAAAGAGTTTTTCCAAAAAAGTGAGTCTTGAAGGGTTTTTAACCTGAAGTTTGTTTCATCAGATAGCAGTATTGCAACTCCTGCTTTTCTCTGGTTACCATTTGCTTGGAGTATTGTTTTCCATCCTTTCACTCTGAGTCTGTGTTTGTCCTTATGGCTGAGGTGTGTCTCCTGGAGACAGCATATGGATGGGGTTTTTTAATCCAGTCTGCTATTCTGTGTCTTTTTTTTGGTGAGTTCAGTCCATTAACATTTAGAGTGATGATCGATATGTGAGGATTTCCTGTGGCCATTACTTTTTTTTTCTTTCTTTCTTTTTCTTTTTTTCTTCTTCTTTTTTTTTTTTTTTTTTTTGTATGTGGGTAGTTCCCTGGCCAGGAATCAAACCCAGGCCGCAGCACTGACAGTGCCAGCGCCAAAGCCTTAAGCCATCACTCCATCAGGTAACTCCAACCATTACTTTTTTGTTGTTGTTTTGTTTCATTTTTGTTTCTTTCTTGTATCCCCAACTCTATTCCATTTGTCCTGATGTTTTGTTTCAGGTCGAAGAACCTCCTTCAGTATTTCTTGAAGTGCCAGCGTTGTGCTGGCAAATTCCCTCAGCTTCTGTGTATCTGAGAAGGTCTTTATTTCTCCTTCATATCTGAAGGATAATTTTGCTGGATAATTTATTCTTGGCTGGAAGTTTCTCTCTTTGAATATTATGAATATTTGATTCCACTCCCTCCTGGCTTGCAGTGTTTCTGCTGAGAGTCTGATGCCAGTCTTGATGGTTTACCTCTAAAGGTTATAGTTCTTTTATCCCTGGCCGCCTTGAGAATTGTCTCTTTGTCTTTGATTTTTGACATCTTCAGTACTATGTGTCTTGAAGAAGATCTACTAGAGTCCAGGTATCTAGGGGACCTATTTCCTTTTTGAATTTGGGGTTTCAGATCTTTCCATAGGTTTGGAAAGTTCTTGTCTACTATTTGTTTAAGTATGCTCTCTGTAGAGTGCTCTGCTCCTTCTTCCAATCCTATTATCCTGATGTTGTTTTGTCTCATGGAGTCAGATAGTTCTTGCAGAGTTCATTCAATCCTTTTGGTTCTGTATTCCCTATCTTCCTCTTTCTCAGATGTTTCCATGTTGCGATCTTCAATATCACTAATTCTTTCCTCCATCTGGTTGGCCCTGTTTTCTATGGCAGCTATTTCATTTCTTACTTCTTTTATTGTATTATTTATCCCATTCTTCCTTACAGTTTGAATTTCTTTGTTAAACTGTTCATTTTGTTCACAGTTTTCCTTTCTGAGACCATTAATCTCAGCTATGATGTTTTTTGTTTGTTTGTTTGTTTGTTGTATGTGGGTAGTTCCCTGGCTGGGAATCGAACCCAGGCTGCAGCATTGACAGCACCAGCGCCGAAGCCTTAAGCCACTACACCACCAGGGAACTCCCCAGCTATGACATTTTGCCAATATGTTTTCATTTCTATGAGAGCCTTTAGAACGGCTATTTTATATTCTCTATCAGTTAGTTCATAAATTACTAGATCTGTAAGATCCTTTTCTGGAGATTTTTCATCTTTCTGAGCGGCTTTAAATCCTAAGGTATTCATATTGGCTGTTGTGTTCTTCTCTGGCATAAGGGCTTTATTTCCAGCAGAGCTCAGGAGATCACTTTATTTCTCTGATTTATATTTTTGTGCTGTTTTGCTGTAGAGCAGACACTAGGTGGCCCTGGGGGGCAAGTTTTGGGAGAGAGGGGAAGTGTTTAAAACATTATCTCTGGTCTCCAGCAGTGTTTGGAGGTGAGCTCAGCAGTCCGTGGTCTCTCCACTTCCTGCAGTTCTTTGGGGAAGCTGAATAACTTGAACAGCCTTTAATCTCCCATTTTGATCCAGTCTTCCAAATACCAGCCAGAGTGATCTTGCTTGAGATGCAAACTTTTTCTGTCTTTGAACATGGGCTAGATAGTCTTCCAACATTATTTGTTTCCAGTGTTTCATGCCACCAAGAAACAACAAGCTGTAGCGAACTGGGCGGTGCTCATGTCCAACCTCCACTTTGGCTTCAGATGCTGTTCATCAATCGCCACAGGACCCCCTCGTGCTCCTGTTGCAGTCCCTTCCTCACCTTCATCTTAACCCTCAGGTCAGTGCTGGTGGAAGACAGTGAATGTCCAAACCTCCCCACTTTTTTTTTGCCTCCCCACATTTTTTGAGCCCCCACTGTATGTCAGGCCAGATGCTGGGAACACACTCATGTGTTGGACACAGTCCTTGCTTGGGAGTTGAAGACAGACAAACGTTAATCACCAAACGTTGCCTGTTTACTTTTTTTTTACTGTGATATTTTATTATGAATTAAGTTGCTGGCAGTGGTGGAGAGGGAACAAAATGACTACAGTTGCTGAGTGGTACTGGTACAAAAGAAGGGATGGGCATGGGGGACATTTGAATAGGAGTCAAATGAACACAAGGGGACAGGGCTTTGTAGGTCTGAATTCTTCTGTGATTCATGCTAATCAGAAACTTGATCCCTGTGCTCAATACAAACTTGGGCTGAATGCAACCTTTGTGTTGGAGCTGGGCTAAATCACTAACTCAAACATCCCACTGGCTCCCTTAAATTGCTTCATGCACCAATTACAAACTAGAGATAATAGGTTAAAAAGTGGTGTAATTTTAGTGAAGAAGAGCACAAACTAAAACTGGACAGCCTCAGTCAAATCTCAGCTTTGTTACTCACAGCTGGGGGACCGAACAAGTATTCCTTCTCTTTGGATTTAGGCTTTATTCCTATAAATTGGGGCCTATAATAATACCCCAAATGATTGTTGAGCATTAAATGAGCTAATGAATGTAAAGCGCTTAAATTCAGAGCCAGGCACATGGGTAAATGCTTACTCAATAAGTACTAGCTGTAAGTACAAAAACGACTATACAATATTACAGTCAACAGTTACTGTTGCTGACTTTCATTTAATTCTCACAGCGAGCCCTGCCCCCAGTTTTGTCACCGTTCCTCCTCCCATCTCACCTTTCCTGTCCCAAGTCTGGGTCATCATCTGTGGAAGGGATTCCCATAGTTCCCCTGGAGGACACCAGCCTCCCAGATTCCTGCAGTCTCAGCGTCCTTAGCCTCAGCATCGTCCCAGACGCGGGCAATAATTGATCAGTCACCACACGAGGACAGCAGCGCACCACGCGGCGCACTGTCTTGCGTGGAGCCGTGGTTAGAGCTTGGCACGCGAACTGAATTGTCCAGAAAACCTTGCAACACCTTTAGCCTCACCTGGCTCAAGTGTGGAAGTGGCAGTCTTGCCTCCTATCCTGAGGCGCAGGGAATTGGGTGAAAGGATTTGGCTACTGCGCCGGGGTGACGGGGTGGCTGCTGCGCATGCGCGCGCGGGCGGCCAGCCGAACCGCAGAGTGGGAGCCCAAGACCTGGAGGAGGCGCCAGAGCTTTCTAGCTGCAGTAGATGAGCTGAGAAGGCCTGTCGGCCGGGAGCCTACCGCTTGCCTGCACCTCAAGCAGTCACTCTCCTGGGCTCTTGGTCACGTCTCAAGCCAGGTCAAAGCGTTCCCATTTTAAAGGAAAAAATGTCCCTCTTCACTCTCTGTTTTCTCTCTTCACAGTTGAACTTTTTCTTTTTTAAACATATTCAGGAAGTTTAAAATTAGTATAAGGATCTCTCCCAAGTACCTATCACCCAGCCTCAGTAATTGTCAGCAAATGGCCAACGTGTTCAAGTTTTCTGGCCTTTCTCATCCCCCTCTTCCTCATTATTTTAAAGCAAATCTCAGGCAACATATCATCTCATCCAGAAATGTTTCTATATGTCTCTCTAAAAGAAAAGGGGTGTCCATCACACCTAACAAAAATTGCAATAATTCTTTAATATTATCTAATATACGGTCAATAGTCAGAAGTCCATCATTGTTTCATAAATGTCTTTTTCTGTTGGCTTGTTCAAATCAGAATCCAAACAGGGTTCACACACTGCATTTGGTTAATACCTCTCTAAGTCTTTTATTCTGCATCAGTTCCCCCTCTCTCTCAAACTTCCTGTAAACTTTCCCAGTCTGATTTGGCTAGTTGCACTTCTTGGTGTCCTTTAATATGCTTTTCTATCCCTGTATGTTCTACAACCTGGTAGATCCAAAAGCTGGGTTAGATTCGGGTTCAATTTTCAGGTAAATATATTTTATGGGCGAGATTGAGTTGTTCCATCAGGAAGCACATACCTATCATCTGGTTGTCTCTCTTTGTGACATTAAGATCCAGTGTTGGATTCTTGTGTTGTCGATCTGATTCATCCATTATCAAGCCACAGCCAAACTGTAGGAAAGAGGTGTCTATACACTCCTCCCTCCATTCCTCTCCCTCTGCTCCACAAAAACCAAGCTTTTTATTACTAAACTCAAGAGGCAATTCTTCACCTCAGCTTACTGGTCCTTAAATGACAGCTGCCATTTGGACTAATGATCGTCAAACTTCTGTGTCTCAAGACCTCTTTACACTCTTTTTGAGGACCTCAAAGAGCTTTTGTTATGAGGGTTACAAGGGTTTTCTGGAAAAAAATCTAGCCATAAGTGCCTCTATTTTTCATATTACATGGCTGAATACATTCCAGACAGCCCTCCTATCTGTAGATATAAAGTGTGATCAATAAACAGTAAATGTTTAAATAAAAAAATTAATACAGTAGTAAAAGACACATTGCCATTAATCCCTCTCCAAATACTCTCACTTGCTTTGAACACACTTATCCCATCGTTCTTGCCACTTTCTCAAGCAGTTCTGGAAGTCCTCTTTCATGAGTATCTTTTTTTTTTTTTTTAATTCATTTTTATTGTTAGACTTATTGGGGTGACATCTGTTAGCAAGGATTACATAGGTTTCAGGCATATAATTCTACAGTGCATTGTCAACTTGATGTATAATAAGTTCACCACCTAATGTGACTTCTCTTTCTCATGAGTATCTTTACTTGTGCTGTTGTGGCTGCCTTGATGTCCTGAATCAACTGAGGTCATACAAGGCTTTTGGTATAGCAATTTCTGTGAAATCAAAACATTACAGTGTCCTTATCCACTTGATTCACTAGATCTGGCACTGTGTGACTTCTGGCTTTTCCTGAAAGTCAAAATGACCATGAAAGATAAGCGTTTTGAATTGATTCAGGACAATAAGGCAGCCACAACAATGCAACTAAAGACACTCATGAAAGAGGACTTCCAGAACTGCTTCACAAAGTGGAAAGAATGATGGGATAAGTGTATTTGAAGTGAGGGAGAGTACTTTGAGGGGGATTAATGGCAATGTGTCTTTTACTGTAATGCATTTTTAAAATTTAAACATTCACCATATTTATTGATCATATCTTGTATTTGCCACATTAGAAATTAAAAATAGGGGTTCCCTGGTGGGGTAGTGGCTAGGCTTCGGCACACTCACTGCCAGCCTGGGTTTGATTCCCAGCCAGGGAACCACCCAAATAAATAAATAAATAAATAAATAAAAATAAAAAGTAAACCAGTACATGTTAACATTATTAACTTTTTAATAAAGAATAACTTTTTTAAAAAGTTAGAAGAGGGGCATTGTTTTACATTTTGAAAATCTTTGTAATGTGTGGCTTACGAGGAGATAGTTGGATTCTCATATCTGCTTCTGCATGCAAACTATGAACTATTATCATGTAGTTTCTGGAAGACTCCTCTGCACACTCATGAAAGAATGAGCATGGAAAAGGAAAAGAAGTCTTAGTATTAATATGAAAATAGTTTTAACCTCAAAGACCCCCATGAACAGTTTCAAGGACTCCTAGGTGTCCCCAGTGTTTGAAATATCCAAATATTCTCCATCTGTTATCTGGCAATACTGATTTCTGCCTTCTGCCACATTAGGATATCTGACAACACAGAGCCTACTTCTCTTCTTGGGCCTGGTTGGCTGGATCTGCTGTGCCTGTCAGGGCCTAACGCATATTAAACAAAGGGACCTTAACACATGGAGGTGGTTATGCAGGAGATGGAGGAGCTGAGGAGCTGGTGAAGAAGTCAGAAACAAGCAGCAGAGGGAAGCTGCTGCCACTGTAGGCTGGAAGAACAAAGAAAGGTAGGCGGGGTTACCTGGTAGAAGCTGGAAACAGTGGGATCGTCTGGCTAGGAGGAAATGGAACTGTGGGAGAAACCAAAGGGAGAAAGGGGAGAATTACCCTGGCCTCTTCTTCCCGCTCTCCATTCTCCTGCTCAGTTTCCCATTGGCTGAACCCCAGGGGAATGTAGGTGAAGGGAGAGATTGGGAACTGCAGAAAGGGGAGGGTGTAGAACAGGTCTAGGCATAAATATAGCCCAGAGCAGCAAAGCATGCGTTCCCATCATGCCTTTTGTCCCATACCAGACTGTGTCACTGATTTATATTACATGTCTGGATGCTTTAGGATTAGAGTTAAGAGTTCAGTTTGCAACCCTCATTGTGGTAGTTTTAAAAAATGTCCACAAATTCTTTGACACATCTCTCTTTAAGAGCCCTTCCCTTGAGCATGGGCTAGACTTAGTGCCTTGCTTCTAAAACAAATAGAATATGGCAGAAATAATGGTATGTGACTTCTAAGGCCAGGTCATAAAAGGGATTGTATCTTTATCCTTGTTACTCTCTTGGATCACTTGCTCTGAGAAATACCAGACCTTCAGACTTGGACAAGGATTTAAACCACTGGCTTTCCTGGGCCTCTAGCTTTCAGAGTGGGACTTCTCAGCCTCCATAATCATGTGAGCCAATTCATTATAATCAATCAATCTCAATACCAATCTCTCTCTCTCTTTCTCTCCTGTTAGTTCTTTCTCTGGAAAACCCTGACTACTACACCATTGAAGGGAATGCAATGGAGGGACAGTAATCTGGATTAGTCATCACATAACTATTTGGCATCAATCATGCTTAGGTTTAGACCTGGCTCTGTCATGCCCCCAGGCAAGTAACTCCACCTCTCTGAACCCCCACTTCCTCTCATGTTAGTTTCTTTTTCAGAGAGTTGCAAGATATTCCTGTAAACTAGTTATTCCAGCCTGGTTCCATCAAGCCCTCAGGAGGCATTAGCTAGGATAGTTATGACTCTTGCAAGTTTATTAATTGGTAGCATTTTAACATTAATATCATGGAGGCAACAAATTATGAGGATTAAAAACATGAGCTACAAAGCCAGCTTTCCTGAGTCTGAATCTAGATTCTTACCAGCTGTGTTTTCTTGGACAAGTAATTTCATCTCTAGTTTCCTCGTGGGCATCATAATAATATTATCTATTTGCATCAGTCAAAATAGGCTATGTTACACTGTAGTAACAAATGAGCCCTAGATCTTAAGGGACTAAAACCTCAACATTTATTTCTTGCTCACAGAAACAGGCACATGTCCTCCTGCCATGGCTCATTGATCCAGCTTGCTTCCTTTGTGTGGCACCCAAGGTTGCCTAAGCAGGGAACAAGAGCATTGAGTATCCTGCACTGGTTTTTAAACACTGCAAAGTGACACTCCCAATATTTCCATTCACATTTCATTGACCAAAGCAATTCACATAACCATGCCTGAGTTTAAAGGGGTCTGGAAGATGATAGAAGACTGTAGTAATGCTTGCTGTACTATCTCATTGATGGTGCCGAAAATTCAATCAGAAAATCCACACAAAATATTTCATTCAACAAATATTTGTGTACTTAAGCTGTGCTGAGCACTGTTCTAGGAACTGGGTACATAGCAGTCAACAAGACATACAGAAATCCTTGCCCTGAGGAGCTCACTTTCTAGTGGGGGAGAGAAAAGAAACTAGATAAATAAGTAAACTATTCAGTACGTTAGCAGGTGATAATTGGAAGAGCAGTGTGGGGGTTAAATCAGAGATCTGAGAGGACCTTCCTGAAGTTACCAGATACATAGATTTGAAGTGCTGAGGTGGGGCTAGAGAGGGCCTTGGTAATGGAGTAGCAGCCCTCAAGTGTGCTGGGAGAGGGGTTGCTTGGCCATTGCTGCACTTGCAGAGTCCAGCTGGGAACATCCAGGTCAAACTGCCAGTAGGGCTGCTTCTCACTTTCTTAAGAGGAAGGCAATGAGAGCACAGAGGTGACAGGACAAGGCACTAGAAACTTGGTACCATGATGAGGACACTGACTCTTATCTGGATTAAATTGTAGTCTAGGAAAGGCTCTGAGCCTGGAGGGCCCTGACCTGACTCAGGGGTTCACATGCTGTCTGCCTGTAAGGAGGGACAGGGACAGGAGCAAGAGACTAGGGAGGTGCCTGTGAGGTCCAGGAAGCAGAGGAAGGAGGCTGGGGCAGGGGGTAGTCGTGGAGTGGGAGAATAATTTAAATTCTGTAGGTAGAGTCAAAGAGATGCTGATAGATGGAGTGGGTGTGGAAGAGAGGTCAAGGACAACCCAGGGGTGTTTGGTCTCAAGTCACTGGAAGGACAGAGGTGCCATTAATCTAGATGGGGAAGTTGGAGAGGAAGCAGTTTTGGGAGGAAGGTCAGGAGCTGTTTAGGATGTGTGAAGCTTGAGTCAACTCTAAGACCCATATGTAGATGGTGAGTAGGATGCAGGATATAGGAGCTTGGAGATGTCTGGGCTGAAGATAGAAATGTGGGTATTGATAGCCTAGAAATGGAATTTAAGCCGTGAATGTGAGGGAGATCCTCTATGGCAAGAGACTTGGAGTTGGCCAGGGTTAAGAGGTCAGGGAGACAGACCTGGATGACAGCATGATTGTTAACTGGCAGTGCGTGCTAGGAGAAAGAACAAGTTAAGAGCTGGTAACTGGAAGCCACACCCACTCTCAGATGGGGGTGTAGACAGGGAGGGCTTCCCTGGAGAGGTGACTCCAGAGCTAACAGATAAAGCCTGAGTAGCTACACAACCAGGTAAAAAAGGGAAAGAGTGTTCCAAGTAGAAGGCAGAGCCCATGTGAAGGCCTGGCAGCAAGTGAGCCCTGGAGAGGGCAGAGAACAGAAGCTGCTCAGTCTGGCAGGGAAGGGTGTGGTGGGAAGGGAATCTGGATTAGTCATCACCAAAAGTTTTGGCATCAGCCAAGCCCAAATTCAGACCTGGTCCTGACACCCTCTGTGACCTCAGGCAAATGACTCTGCCTTCAGAGCCTCCATTTTCTTTCTTGTAAGTTCCTGCTTCATAGACAAGGCTTTGCAGCACTATACTTTGGCCTGGCCCCAGCAAGCGCTCAGCAAGCATTAGCTGTCAATGTGGATTTTTTCTATTTTGATCTTGTTATCTGAGCTATTTTCATATGAATTATTATTGAAGAATCAATGCATTAGGGTAGTGGTTAAGAGTACAAAGCTAAGGAGTTAAACCTCAGAGTCAATTTACTTATTTGTGAAATAAAGATAATGTGTAGCATCCATCCCATTAGACAGTTATGAGGACATATGTAAAGTGTTCAAGAGAGTGCTTGGCAATTATTTTTATCAATATTATCTAAGGATGAGCAAGAGTCATCTGAGGAATTCCAGCTGAGGAATCCAGGCAGGCTCCAGGAGGTAAAAGCATGGGTACAAACACAGGACAGTTACTACTTACAAGCTTTAATCACTTAATTACCACAGGGGCCTAGTGAGGGGGGCATGGGAGTCCTTGTTCCCATTTAATAAGACCATAGCTCAGACTTGAAGTCACTGTTTTTGTATCGCACAGTTATTAAGGGGAAGATTCAGGATTCAAACTCAAGCCTAGCCAGCCTCTAGGGCAGAGGCTAAGGGACAGCCACCGGGACTGTCTGGAAGCTAGATTTAGCTCCTGAAGAGCCCTGAAAAAGTACTGGGTGCGCACAGGTTGGCAGTTGGAACAAGAGAGCAAGAGAAGGGCCTCAAAGGCGGCTTAAGTCGCCATTTTCCCTCCCAGTTTCTGCATTCCCTGCCCACCACCCGACTTTGGGAACCGCTAGCTTCAAAAACCAGGTCTTGACCATCAGACTTTTCCCGTTTCTGGGCCCCTCTTTAGCGGCCGGAGACATTTTGGGCCAGTCCAGGAAAAATTATTCTGGTGACTTTGGCTTGGGTGGGGTAAAGGAATGCAGGTGGAGGAGCCACAAGGCGGCTTTCTTAGGCGGCGAAGTCCTACTGGCAGTTTGACTGCCATCCTGGCTGCTACAGGTGCCGGGAAATCTAGTCGACTCTTAGTCCCTGTCTGTGAGCCAAATAAAACTCGGGGTCTTCAGATGCTGTCTGTCGCGACACGGCCAGAGGAATTGGGCTGGGTGCCTAGAGTCCCGTTTCGAGCGGACCTACAACCTGATCCCTAGCCGCGTGGAGGCTGACTTTGGGGAGAAAATTCACACTTCACCTGCGGGGGTCACCTTGGAGTTCTCGTCCCTGGACATCTTCATCCGGGCTGGAGACAGGTAGGGCAGACCTCAGACCTACGAACTCAGGGCCGGACTATAGTCCGCGGCGCCGGAAGCATGCTGGGATAGGCCCAGGCGGCCTCATCCCGTTAGC
>PVJL010021087.1:0-11073 GCA_004026885.1 Lyroderma lyra
CGGTAGTATTACTGGCATCACAGTTTATATCATTGGGTATATTTACTCTCATTTACTTAAAATTCCTGTGTTATTTACATTTAGGTTATTTCATTTTTAACTACTGTGAGTAATACTGCAATGAGAATTTTGTGTCCAGCTAATTTTTTATGTATTTAAAATAATTTTCTTGGGATAAATATCTAATATAATCAGGATATCAATTTTGTATACAATGTGAACACAGCTGTAGAAATAAACCTTCAAATATGTGCACAGGAAAATAAAATTTACTAAAATTTTTACAAGGTTAGGAGTATGGAATTACAGATTTGATTTCTCCCACCTAACCTACCTAAAAATAAAAAATCTATTGTCTGAAGCTTCTAGGAGACAATTTTATTACTCTTCTTTCAAAGAAAAAATATTAGAAAGAAAAAGCAGGTATTACAGGGGCTAGTTTTATTTCACAGCAAAATTCATTTACAAAAATATTTCTGTAAAAGTAATAAAAATGAATAGTATCTAAGTGTTTCTTCCATGCTTTATTTAAACTTCAAAGAAACACTTAGGTAGAGAGTAAAGCATTCATATTCAGGGTCTAGATTCTAGCTCAGTCACTGATTATTTTTTTCACTTTTAGGAAATAGTATTCACCTATTTTCTTAGTGAAAAATATGAAAATATTTAGAGATATAGATTAGCAAATCCTTTAGAAACAAATGAGCATTCGTTAAAATAACTAAAATTGCATCTAAGACATGTAAAACAAAAAGACTGCTTATTTAATTTTTTTTTCCAAATATAAAGTTAAAAAGTAGGGAGTTTGCCATTTGAAACTAGAAAACAAATGTCCACTTTATTTCTGTAGCTTACACTTTACCTTAAAGACATGAAAGGCTTCAAACTGAATGTTGGGACTTTTATCTCGAAGGAGGTTCATGATCAGTTTGAGGTTCTCTGGCTTGCTGATGTACTTTGTCATAATGGCAAAGTTGTGTCGGTCCAGGATCAGTTCACCCAGCAGCTAAAAAAAAAACAAAAAACAAAACCCCACAAAAATCAAAGCTACCATCTGTCTGAGAGCCATCTTCTTCTCACTGAAAAACAAAATATAAATGTGAGTTAAGAATGCTTACATGAAAAAAAAATTGAGAGTCATTAAAGGTATCATAAAACACAGGCATGAAAGCAGTAGCTATTATTGTTTTAAGCTTTTCACACAGTTTTTCTAAAGTCCATGCTTAATGCATTTCTGAATCTTTATTTAAGCCAATTGTTGCTGCAGCTTTAAAAAGCTCTCTCTGCAACTCTCTTTAAGAGGTAGCCAGAATGAATTTATCATTTTCATCGCTTACTTTACTTGCTTCCCAATAATGCTTTGCTCCTTAGGTATTGAGATACAGTAAGATGACAAAATTGACTTCATAACTGTACTTCCCTTACCTAAATAAATGTACTCTAGTAGCTTACTGAAAAAAAAAGGGGGGGGGTTAAGTGTTTCTTACCTTTCCCCTAACTTTTGTTACAAAAACTAACGTATAGTCAGAAAAAAAAATCGTTGACCCCAAATCTATATGAAGTTTAACACGTTCAGTGAGTTTTTATAAAAACAGTAGAGTAAAATATTTTCTGGTTACCATTTAATAGTTCCTCAAAATGCAATATTATTCTCTTATGAACTGAATGTTTGTGTTCCCTCCAAATCTATACATTGACATACCAAAATGTGATGGTATTAGGAAGTGGGATCTTTGTAAGGTTAGGACATGAGAGTGGAGCCCTCATGAATTGAAATGGTATTCTTATAAAAGAGACCCCAGAGAGCTCTCTCACTGCTGGCACCTTGATTTTGGACTTCCCAACCTCCAAAACTGAGAAATAAATATTTGTTTTTTAAGCCACCAGTATTTTTGTTATAGCAGCCAGAACAGACTAAGACACTTCAACACAAAATAGAAATACCAAAAGTGAAAATAGCTGAAGACCCTCAAGTAGCACAGCTGAATGTACTGTACTCTACCTCATAAACTTCAATTCTTACTGTAGTGGTAGCAATTCCTAAAGCTTCAGCACTCAGGTCGCTGAAATGTATCCTTAAACATAATTTTATATGTGATATACTTATTTTCCAATTCTCCCATTTACTGGAATTTTTTTTTGATGCCCCAGGAGAATAATACATTGTATAGAAAGTTACAGAAATTCTGGATGGGAGGAGAAAGTGTACAAAACTGAGGGCTAGCTGTCTATCACAACAGAGTCTAGCAACAGAATCCCATAGGTGTGTACACATATGTAAGGGATATGTGTGTGTGTATCTCTGGCTGGCTGGCTGTAAAACAACAATCTTGCCTGTGATGCAGCTTTTGTCTATTAACATGTAAGTACAAATCTTAAACTTATTTTAGTGCACAAAAATGTGTTAAGCATAAAAAAATGATGACCACTGTTGGATGTTAGCTGGTCACACCATTCAGTCTCACATGGAATAGCAATCATGTAAATTGTTGCTCTTCATCCTCCTTAATCTCTCTGTAACTCCTAAAGAAATTGAACACCCTTCTGGAAATTTTATTTGCTCTTGGTTTTAAGGCCACTGCATTCTTCTGGTTTCTTACATCTTGCAGCTTATTCCTTTCCTGCCTCTCTTACTGACTCCTCTTCCTTCTGCACTTCATATGAAGAAATTTTCCAAGCTGTATATTTGAATCACTTATCTTTTATCTCCCAACAGTCTCATCTATGCCCATGGCTTCAAATGTAACATCTAGGAAGATGTCTCTCAAATCTACATTTCCAACTCAACTTCTTTGCTAAACTCCATACCCACTTCTAACTGCCCATTGGGCTGCCCCAGTCTATTAGACCCAACATCTCTAAAACCAATTCCCTGTTTTCTTTTTGTTCTGATCTGCCAGTCCCTTAGTGCAGAAACTTGAAATCTTCCTCCGCTCCTTTTTTTGCCTTGCTCCTCATATCAACTCTATACCTAAGATCTGCCAATTTTCTGTTTTTAAAAGTCTCAAACGTCTTTCATTCCATTTTTACTGCTAATACTCCCACTCAAACCTTCACTGCCTTTCATCTGGATGACTGCAACAAGTGGTCTCTTCTGCACCCTTCACCCAACTCAAGCCATTCTGCACATTATGTCAAATGAATCTTCCTAAAGATCAGCCCTATGCATGTTAATAATTCCACTTATAAAGTGAATGAAAAAACAAACAAATAGGTAGGTTCCTATGGATGGCATTTAAAGCCCTCATGATCTTGAATCATTCCTACTACTTCCCTTCTCAGCTCTCTCACTCAGTCTTTTTCATCCTTCTGGCTCTGTGGCTTTATTCCCTTGCTCTAATTCACCCCCTTCCCCAGCTTTATTTAGATATAATGATAAAACTTAAAGTGTACATCGTAATGATTGATGTATGTATACATTATGAAATAATCACCACGATCTGTTAATTAACACATCCATCACCTCACAGTTACTCCCCACCCTTTTTTGGTGTGTGGTAAGAATGCTTTAGATCTCCTCTGAGCAACTTTCAAGTTTACAATATAGTCACTAGGCTGTATATTATATCCCCAAACCTATTCATCTTATAGCTGAAAGTGTAGCCAATGACCAATGTCTCCCTATTTCTCCTGCCCCTCAGTCCATGGTAACCACCATGCTACCTTCTGTTTCTATGAGTTTGACTTTTCTCTGGAGCTCAATCTCCTCTATTGCTTCTGTGTTTATTTGCTTGCAGCTGTACTCATGTAGTCTTGCAGTACAGAGTTACTAGTGAGCCTCTTTGGAATGTAAACTCCATAGACTCAAATATATGGTGATGAAAAGAGAACTGAATCTGGGTGATGAACACAACACAACATATAGATGATGTACTGTAGAATTGCACACTTGGAACCCATGCAATTTTTACTAACTAATGTCACCCCAATAAATTAAATAATAAAAAGAAAAAATGGGGGGAGGGGGAGAATGTAAGCTTCATAAAGGCATTTATCAAATCTTGTTTGTGTTTGTATCCTTTACAGCCTAACTGTGTGATGTGTGTGAATACTGTTGAGGAAATAAAGTTTTACCAGAACAGAATCCTCTCCACAAAAAGTGTAAAGAAAGCAGTTTTATTACTGCATTAGCACATCCAAAGCACTAAAATTCTACCTATTTACATAGCCAAAGAGCTACAGCCCTTGAGGATATGGAGAGAGAGAGAGATATATATCCTGAAGATAAAAGGTAACCAGTCTCCTGTAAGAGAATATGATCGCACCATTTGCTGTGTCCCCTTTCACAGTTCACCCTAAATTCACTTGGTCATTGAGGTAGCTCTTTTGTTTTAGCTAATTGCCTTTATCTAGCTAATAAAGAGGATAATGTATCTTTTCTTATCTCTCTAACAAGCAAATGGTTACAGTTTGGAGAGAAGCACCAAGGTTAAACTCCCCTGGTGACAGTAAGATAGGTGTGCTACCTTCCTAGATGTTTACATTTCAGTGGGATGGATCCCAGACTCCCTCTCAAAAAACCAAAAACAAACAAACAAACAAACAAAAAACAACAACAGACAAAAACACACTTTTGGGTGTAAATCTAATTAGAGCCTTCTAAAAAATATATCTATATATATCATTATAAAACTATGTGAGAATTGGAAAAAAATCCAGCTATAAATATCTCTTTTTTCATATTACATGGCTGGATACTTTCTGGACAGCCCCATACATGTAAGAATGTCATCAAGATGGTGGCATGAGAGGATCTTCTTGAAACCTCTCCTGGAAATTACAAGTTGAACAACTGTAATTCAACAAAGGAACCCCTAAGCAACACATAGCCATGGCTGAGACACACTCATCACAAGGAAACACCTAAAAAATGCATGAAAGTGGGTAAGCTGCAGAGGTGAAAAGAGGGAAGTTCAGAGGTGGGACCAGGAGACGCAGTCTAGAGTGTGGGGGAATGAAGGAGATGGGGAATGAGGAATGCAGGCCTAGAGCTCAGCACTGTCCTAGAAAAGAGAGGGACAGAAAATCGGCAAGTACAAAACGCGGGCCTGATGCTCAGTGTGGTCCCAGGAGAAAAGACTTGGGTGCTGAGGGCATGAAACAGAGGCTCAGAACTCAGCGTGGTCCTGGGAAAGAAAAGGACAGAGACGATGGTGCACGTACCTTCTCTCGACTAAGGGACCAGCATATAATAATGGCTGAACCCAACACTCAGAGCAGAGACCTCAGAACATACAGAAGGCACAAGCCTGCACTGCTCTCACTGCCAAGCAGAAAACAAAGACACAGATCCTGCCCACCTCCCCCAACCTTCTCAGAGATGGCCTCCTCCCACCTTCACCCACTGTTTACAGGGAAGGAGCAATAGATACTAGTCAGCTGCAGACTGGAAATCAGCATTATCTGGTGCTACAAACAAACCCACACTTCGCCAATAAATCCTGCCCTCAACCTTCCCAATGGAAACTGGCACAGGTGCCCAAGGAAGCTGACACAGACAGGCTAGGCACTTTCTGCCTGCCGGGCCAGCACTGAGGTTTCAAAGGTGACTGGGTCAAAGAGGAGAAGCCAACATCCCAGGAAATCTCCCATTGTGAGAAGACTGAAGAACCAAGAGAAAATAAACTGCTGCATCCCAAGAAGGAAAAGAAAATGCTCCAGCAACACCTATGGTAAAGCAAAAGACCTCTTTATATCTACCTGTGATAAGATCCACTGTTACAAAAACAGAACAGAAAAGCACTAACAGCTATGAATATCCAACAGAACAAAACTGCTCAGAAAGAAAATGAAAAATCTCCAGGAAAGGAACTTAAAAACAAGGAAATATGTGATTTAAATGACAGGGAATTTAGAAGTGCAGTTCTGAAAACTCAATGAAATACAAGAAAACTCAAATAAGCAGTTTAATGAACTCAGAAAGGAAATCCACAGACAAAAGGAGCATTTTAACAAAGAAACAGAAATTTTAAAAAAGAAGCAAATAGAAATTCTGAAAATGAAGAACTAAATAAAAGAGGTGAAGAATGAAATATGTAGCTAGTTGAGGAAGCAGAGCTTCCAGATGGAGGAAAGAATTAGCAGTATCAAAAACAGAAATATGAAAATGACTCAGATGGAATAAGAGAGAGACTTAAGAATTAAAAATAAATGAAAGAACACTGTCAGAACTATCTGACTCCAAAACTATAAGAATAATGGGTTTATGAGAAGGAGAAAAGAACAAGAAGGGCACACAGAGTCTCTTCAAAGAAATAGTCATTGAGAACTTCCCAAACCTGTGGAAAGAACTGGATCCTCGAATCCAAGGAGCAAACAGAACACCTAACTACCTGAACCCCAAGAGATCTTTTCTAAGGCACATTATATTGAAGTTATCAAAGAACAACAACAAAGAAATAATTCTAAAGGCAGCTAGGGGGGAAAAGATAGTAACCTACAAAGGAAAGCCCATTAAATTATCATCAGATTTCTCAACAAAAACCCTACAAGGCAGATGAGAGTGGAATCAAATATTCAAACTATTGAAAGAGAGAAATTATCAGCCAAGAATAATGTATCCAGCAAAGTTATCCTTTAGATATGAAGAAGGAACTTTTCCATATATGCAGAAGCTGAGGAAATTCTCCAGCACATGACCTGCATTACAAGGAAACTGAAGTAGGCTATGAGACCTGGGAACAAAAAGTAAAAATAATTAGGGATAATTTCTGACATCAAAAACATAAAAGGGCTGGAGTTCCCTAGTGGTGTAGTGGCTTAAGGCTTCAGCGCTGGTGCTGTCAATGCTGCGGCCTGGGTTCAATTCCCAGCCATCCGGGAACTACCCACATACAAACAAACAAAAAAACCATAAAAGGAAAGGAAGTAAAGAAATAACAGTAAGAAGCATGTTTAAGAAAAGGGACCACTGTATATATGAAACTTTATTTTACATTAACTTAATGGTAATCATTCAAAAGAAAAAATCCAGAACCGAGACACATAACATTAAAAAAAGGAAAGGAAACAGAGGTAAATATCATAAAATATCACCAAACTAAAATAAGAGACAGAAACAAAAAAGCGAACAAAAAATGGAGACACCAGAAAAACTACCAGAAAAGAAAACATAAAATAGCTGTAGGAAAAGACTCATATATCAATAATTACCCTAAATGCAAATGGACTGACCTCACCAATTAAAGGGCACTGAGTAGCAGATTGGATCAAAAAACAACATACAACCATATTTTAAACAAAATCCTAGCAAACAGAGTGCAACAATACATTAAAAAGATTATACAACACAATTAAATGGGATTCATTCCAGGCTGACAAGGATGGTTCAACATACACAAATCAATTAATGTGATACACCACATAAACAAAATAAAAGATAAAGACCATATAATTATATCAATTGATGCAGGAAAAGCACTTGACAAGAGACAACACTGATTTATGATGAGAACACTTAATAAAATGGGTATATAAGGAAAGTACTTCAACATAATAAAGGCCATATATGACAAATCCTCAGATAATATTCATACTAAATATTGAAAAATTGAAAACTTTTTCTCTAAAATCAGGAACAAGACAAGGTGTAACCACTATTATTCAACATAGTATTGGAAGTCCTAGAAAGAGCAATCAGGCAACAGAGAGAAATAAAAGCCATCTATTTTGAAAATGAAGAAAATAGGAAGATGAGGCAAGATGGCAACCAGAGAAGGGATCCCTGAAACCTCTCCTGGAAAATACAACTGAACAGCTGGGATCCAATGCAGAAAACCCTGAAATGCACATTCTCAGTTGAGGGATCCATGCTTCACAAGAACATGCCTAAAGGTCTGAGAAAAGGGGGCAAGTGGAAGAGGGAATGGGGGCAGAACTACAGGGGGCACAAATGAGGATCGTGACTTGACCCAATGGGAGAAGACTGAAGGAGCTAGGAAGGAGCTGAGAAGCAACACAATACTGTGCAGTGGGGTGGGGATCGGGGAGGCTATGTGATGACAAGAGTGGAGGTGAGAGCAGCTGAAACCCAGTGAGACTGTGGGGGAGTTGGACCAAGCAGAAGTGCATTAGGGCCCCAGTGGAACACCATGGGTGACTAAGAGGCTGAACAAAGCATCCCAACAGCTCTAGGTGGGAACAGGGCCCCCAGCTGCAGTGCCACAGTCCTGGGCACTTGAAAATGAGAACACCAGCCATAGTAACGCTGAAACGCTAAAACTCTCAAACACGGTCCTGGGTAAAATGCAGGCTCAGGAGAAGAAAGAAAGGCTAAACTGGTGGCACTTACCCCGACCAACAGGAGTGCAGGCTACTACCAGCTTGCATTTCATTGGTCTTTCTTCTTCACCAGTTTCCCTGACAAACCCCAGGAAGTGGAGCAACTGCATACCACCTCACCCCCAAGCTCAGGTGGAAGCCAAAGATATGGCTTAGCTACCTCACCTAACTCTCTCCCAAAGCTCTGACTCCCAGCACCACCTAATGTCTGCTCTACAGCAAAACATCACAGGGATACCAACTAGGAAGAGAAAGAAAGACCAGGAAAAGCCCTCATGCCCAGAAAAGAAACACTTCAAGCACCATGAGTACCTTAGGATTCAAAGCTGCTCAGAAAGAAAATGAAAAATCTCCAAAAAAAAAAAAAAAACAACTTATAGATCTGAAAATATATGATCTAATATATAATCTAAGTGACACAGAATACAAGACTGCAGTTCATTAAAAAAATCAGAGAGCTGAAACAATGTTGGCAGAGTACCCAGACCTAGAAGATGATCTCAGAAAGGAAATCTGTGAACAACAACACAAAAAAAACAAAAAAACAAAGAAAATTTTAACAAAGATATTGAAAAGATAAAAAAGAATGAAATAGAAATTCAAGAAATAAACAATGCAATAAAAGAAATGAAAAATAAACTAACTACCATAGGACACAGGGCCAACTAGATAGGGGGAAAATTTGTGATACAAGAACTGGAATATAGAAAAAACACAGAAAGAAGATAGGGACTGCAGAGTCAAAAGAACTGAAAGAACTTTACAAGAACTATCTGACCCCATTAGAGAAAACAGTATTAGAATAACAGGTCTAGAAGAAGGTATGGAAACATTTTTATAAAGGGCATACTCAAACAAATAGCTGACAAGAATTTTCCAAATTCAAGAAGAAAATAGGTCCCCTAGCTACCTGGATCATATCAGATCTTCTCCAAGATACATTACACTGAAGATGTCAAAAATCAAAGAAAAAGAGACAATTATCAAGGCAGCCGGGGTGGGGGTGAGTAAAACTATAACCTTTAAAGTAAAGCCAATCAGACTACATTCAGACTTCTCAGGAGATATCTGCAAGCCAGGAGCAAGTGGAATAAAATATTCAAAAAATTAAAAGAGAGAAATTTCCAGCCAGAAATAAATTATCCAGCAAAATTATCCATCAGATATGAAGGAGGAATAAAGACCTTGTCAGACAGACAGAGGCTAAGGGAATTCTCCAGCATGAGGTCAGCATTTCATGAAATACTGAAGGAGGCTCTTTGACCTGAAACAAAAAATCAAACTAAATGGGAAAGAGTTGGAACAACAAAAAAAGAAGTTTAAAAAGGAAGTAATGGCTATAAGAAATCCTCATATATCAATCATCACCTTAAATGTAAATGGACTGAACTCACCAATAAAAATGAACAGAGTAGCAGACTGGATTAAAAATAAAAAATCCATTCGTATGCTGTCTCCAAGAGACACACCTCGGCCATAAGGACAAACACATTCAGAGTGAAAGGATGGAAAACAATACTCCAAGCAAATGGCATCCAAAGAAAAGTAGGAGTCACTATACTGATACCTAAGAAAACAGGCTTCAGGATAAATAAGATAACAAGAGACAAAGATGAACATTTCATAGTGATAAAAGGGACAATACAATAACAAGAAAATATGACACTCATAAATATACATGCCCCAATCAGGAAGCACCAAATTTACAAAACAACTACTAATAGATCTCAAAATAGAAAATGGACAAAAACACAATTATAGTAGGGGACCTAAACACTCCCTTAACAGCCATGGATAGATCATCCAAACAGAAACTAAATAAGAAAATATCAGCTTTAAATGATACATTATAGCTATTGAACATAATTGACATTTGCAAGGCACTTCATCCAACTACAAAAGGTTATGCCTTCTTTTCTAGTGCACATGGAACATTCTCAAGAACAGACTATATTCTGAGACACAAAACAAGCCTAGCAAATTCAAGAAGATTGAAATCATAACAAGTGTATTCTCAGAGCACAAAGTGTTGAAACTGGAGATCAACTGCAAAAAGAAAGCAGAAAAAATCTCATATACATGGAGATTAAACAACAGCTTACTAAAAAATGACTGGATCAAAGAAAAAAAATAAAAGAAGAGATTAAAAATATATAGAAAGTGGGGGAGAAGACAAGATGGCGACTGGAGAGGAGGTTCCTAAAGCCTCTCCCAGAAAACAAAATTGAACGGCCATCCAGGAGCCAAGAAAGAGGACCCTGAGTGACAAACGGGCTGCTGAGAAATCCACAAATCCCAAGTAAACACCTGTAGGCTAGCAAGAAGGGGGCGAGTCGGGGAGAGGGAAGGGAGCAGAGACAGACCACGCGGGACGCGATCCCTGCTGACTATTCAGAGCTGCGCAGTTTGGGGGAGGGGAGAGAGACTGGGGAGCTGGGTACGAAAGGAGTTTGGGAGCCAGCCTCTGGAACTTTTGAGTGGTAGAAGGACTGAGCGAGGACTCTGAACTGCAAAGATAACACCCCAGCTCTAAGCCCCCTGGAGACCTACACAGGGCTGCACTTCCTGTTCCCAGCCTGCTGCAAAGGTGACCCTGCTGTCTCAGGCCAGGCCCACAGCTTTGGACTTATGGAGCGGGCACTTCCTCGTGCACCCCAGAGTTCCAAAAGCAGTGTGAGCCTTTAGACAGCCAGGTACTGAATCAGGGCTAGGAAGGCTGATTTTCCCCAGCAAAGGGCCAAAAGCCTTTTGTTGGTCTCTCCCCAGGATATATGCGCATAGCCTCCAAACGCA
>PVJL010021088.1:0-11074 GCA_004026885.1 Lyroderma lyra
CGCGCGCACACCCACACACATCACGCCTAACAATACGATCGTGCTGTGCATCTATTTATCCCTTTCTAAAAATCTGGGGTTCTGAAAATTCTTCACAAAAATGTGGTGGCAACAGTCAGCGGGGTCAGGACTTGTTATAACAGCAATGTTATAACCTGAGAAGCAGAGACGCTCAATGGGGTGACATTGAATTCGGGGGCCCCTGACGTCCCGCCTGTGGGGTCAGCCTGGGAGGCACCACAGCTCCATCCTCTCTCATTCTCTCGTTTGCCAAGTGCGACATGAAGCCGGTTCACAGAGGACTTAGGAGCACTTTGCAAACATGCAAGGCTGAAATGACAGCAAACAGGACGTTCTTCTGCAGCCTTTGTGTTTATGCAGCGCTTGCACCCCTCGGCACTTGCTTCGGGGGTGTGACAGTGTTCTACAAAAGCGGAAGAGCGCGTCCTCAATGACCTCACACGAGAATCCTTCGGTGGCCTGGGCGATGCAGATGCAATGGAAGAAATTCACGATCTTTGTGTTAAGAGGATTTCCACATTTTCGGTGAATTTCCTGGGGTCTGTTCCATTTAAGTCACCTGCAGCTTTAGACCAGACAGTAACGAACGGATCATGGAGACACAGAAGGGGAAAACGGGGAGAGGAAGCTCAGAAATCGTCCCACCCCCGTCTCACTTCCCAGCTGGGGACACAAGATCCCTCTGCCTGCTTGGCGGGTGGCAGGGGCGACTCTCTCCCTAACGGACACCTAGAACCCGGACGGATACCTGCTGATCTCTGAACTGTGTGCCACTCTGTGCCCCAGTAGCCTCAGCCATGTGCGACTCATCCCCCCCAGGCTCAGCCCCCCGAGTCTGTGAAGGGCCCTGGTGAGCAGCCAGCCCGGGACACGAGGAGGGTGCTGTGAACAGGGAGTCGGTCCTGCTCTGAAACAGCCAGAGGTACTCACCCGTGGGGTTGACAGCACCCTCCCGGGAGCCCAGGGCCCGCATAAACCAAACACGCAAAGAAGGCCCTGGCGACGTGTTCTCAGAGCGCAGGAGAGCACTAAGTGGCCCCCAGACGAGGGCACAGCCTGGCGTTCTGACGTCACACCGGGGCCGGCCTGCGGCTCGCACCTGGGTCAGGGTTTGCAAAAGCTCATTGCAATGGCCACTGACTGTTCATTCCCCTTTTATTAACACAAGAGGTGGGGAGGGAGGCGCCGGGGTCCCTGTGCTTTGGCGTTCAGGCTGCGGGGTGTTGCCACCGCACTGTTTGCTGTGAGTCACAGAATGCTGCATCTGTGTGTTTTAAATATCTGTTTACTCAAAGGCAGAATCAAGAGCGTGCTTTTAAAAATACACGCGCACAGCTTGGGCCTGAAGGGAGCGCCGCGGCCCCTCTGGGCTCCAGCTGTTCCTGTTCCCAAAGAACTCCCGTGTCTTGCCGTCGTGGGAGGTTCTAACGGGGCTCAGCCATGGGCAGCCCGGGGCACCCTGGGCCTGCAGCGGTCCTAGCCCCACGCCCAGCGCTAGTACAAACTGCAAGTAGAGGGTGCTGGGACACTGCCTACACTCCCTTCTTCTCTTCGGGGTCCATCAGCACCTCCAGACGTCAGCCAGGGCCAGGAGGACTGAGGTGTCGGATGCTGTCTGTCCCCAGAAGGGCAGAGAGGGTGGGGAGGGCTGACCCTTCCTGTCCCTGTTGGCCTCCGGTGGGGGCAGGTGAGGCAGGCAGGTGAGGGGCTCCTCCCCAGCTCTCCTCTGTCTCAGGGAACCTGTGTGAGATGTGATCTGAGCCAACAGTTCCCTTCTTGGTGTCAGCATGAGGGATCAGCTGTGACTCCTCTGGTCCCTTGTGAGCCTCCCACGCCTAAATGCTTCTGATCAGCAGTTGCTGAGGGGGTGACTTCCCTTTCTCTTTCCAATGCAAACTGGGTTTGGGCTGCTCTCTGCCTCTAGACCCCAGTAGAGAGACTGGGTTTCCTGAGCCCCAGTGATGCAGAATTTCAGCAGGAGGCGCTGGAGTGAATTAACACTGGACGCTATTATTACGGATATCTCACATTGTTCTGTTTGTAGTTTGTTGTGGCCCTAAACGCACTGCCAAGTATAACTCAGGGACAGAAGAATTTATACTAGGGCATGAGAATTCCCTCATGTATATGGTAATATAAATTTTAAAACTGACATATGATGCTAGTTTCAGGTGTCCAATGCGATGATTCGCTCCTTGTATGTACTGCGAAATGACCGTCACAGTAAGTGGAGTTAAACTCCGTCCCCACGCATAGTGACAGAATGTTTTTTCTTACGACGAGAGCATTTAAGATTTTGTCTCTTCGCAAGTTTTCAAATACGCAATACAGGATTATGAACTATCATCAGCATGCGGTACATGAATGAATTTTTTAACATGATTATCGTGACAGGTGAGATGAATGTGAAGAGTGGAAAGCCAAACCGCAGAAAAAGTCTCCTTTCGTTCCTACACAAGACAAATAGACCGAGGGCAGAGGCTGGGCTAAGACGCTGGCTTCCTGACCCACTGAGTCTGTGACTGACCTTTGTCCCGCCTGGGTTTCCTTATCAAAAGATGGGGAGATAAACAACAACAACCTCATAGCGTGAGGAAGGACTGAATGAGAAATGCATATACAAACCCTCGGGACAGCAGAATATAATAAGCACTTAGTAATTTCTTTTATTATTGTTATTATTGCTAATATTTAGTATGACTTACAATACGACTTGCATCATAGTCTTTTTAAGGATTTTGGAAGCTCACTCTAGATTCTTGAATTGCTCACTGATTATTATGTCTCGTATCAACTACAGCTCAGACCTTGGGATGAGTGAGTGATTTGGTTTATACTTTAAATAAATATTAGAACATAAAAATACATCTTAGCGTACAATTCCATAGTTTACGTCTTAACGTTCTTAGGTACAAAATTAATTGTAAAGAAATAAAGTTTATTTCAGTAAAGTGAAATGGACCAGCTCAAAATCCTTGCTAAGTTGACACATTTTTACCTAACAACCCAGACAGCACCCTAGTAGTGAGATTTACTGTTCCCAAGGGTGGCTTGGGCAGGCCTTCGGTCCCCGGTTTCCGTCAGCAATCTGGAGTCATATCAAAAATAGTCCATTTAAGCAAAATCTCTACATGCCTTCTGTGGGGCAATTGGGGAGCCATCCTAATGTAAGATGGGCTAATAAGAAAATGAAGGAGAAATTGAACGGTCACATTTGGACCAAGGTCCCCTCGGGAGGCCCAAATCGCCTCGGTGGGGCTTTCAGGAACTCTTTGACAACCCATTCAGTACACTTGGCGGGACCGGGTTGGATTGTGCTGTCTTGCACCCTGGTGCAGATGTGGCCTATTTTTACCGCGTAGGCGAAGACTCGGGCATAGCTGGCAGCCTGGACAGGACAGCGCGGGCTGCTGAACGCTCATGATGCTCAGCTCCATGGGGCAGTCGCAGAGTGACCGGCTTCTATCTACCGAAGAAGTCACTCGGCAGGTGTCAGGAAAGGAACACGCTTGGGCCAGGGAAGATGCTCCATCTTAGAATCTTCTGTGTTAAGCTTGCAGATTAGAACTTTCACGTGGGCCCCCTTCCACTCCCTGATGGCCAATGGTGGGTGGGGAGGAAACTGACTTAAGAGAGAGGTGATGCAACATTTCCCTAAGGGGCAACATGAGATAGACTTGTCACCATTGCCACCTGACCTGTGGCCATGTCCAACATGAATGACCAGCTAGCCAGAGGAATATTTCTGAACCTGCAGGCTTTCCGAATGTCTAGCATTCCTATCTCAGATATAGGGACTGACCGGAAATCAGGATCACAGACCCAGCTAAGCAAGGATGGAGTCTCCACCAAACATACGTGGCATGGGCAAGTCTGCAAGGCTTTCAGACAGCACACCCCTCACCCAGGTGTCTATGTTAAATAGAAAGACAAATGCATTTGTAACTGTCCCCTTATAAATTATGCAGGTATATAATGTTTTCAGGCCAGACACTGAATACCATATTCATTTCCTAGCAGCACACTTCAGAAGAGTCCAGAACAATGTCAAGTAGGAGCAGAAAGGACCTAGTGCTAAGGAGCCAAAAGGAAGTTCTACGAAGTCCAGACAAGGAGAATGAAAAAGATCAACTTAATAAACAAGGGAACAGAAGTATCTACTTGACTTTTCTTCTTGGCATTCCTCAAACTTGGGTAGCCTTAATCCAGGAGTTCTCGACCAGAGGACATTTGTCCCCCAGGGGACATTTAGTAATGACTAGAGACATTTTTGATTGTTGTGACTGGACACTAATTGCTAGAGGCCAGGGATGTGGTACACAGGACAACCCCCATGACAAACATTATCTGGTCTAAAACGTCAACAGTGCCGAGACTCAGAAACTCTGACTTGACTCTTACCGATGGGTCCCACCTGCCCTAGATCTGGGCTAACGGAGGCCCTGGTCAGGGTCCTTTACAAGGATCTCAGTGGCTCAAGGGCATCATCACCTTGGAAGTCTGTCTGCTCTTCCCTTGAACCCCAGGGCTGGCTCTTGCCTTCTCTCCCTATGTCATGCCCACGAGCACCCCTCTGATCCCCTGATGATACTCTGCCCGGTTCCTCAGGGATGTGCCTTTACTTTCTGTCTGGGAACTTGAGGGACTAAAGTCCCGATCCCGGGCTGGGGTGCTGGGGGCAGCCCTGGGATCCTCCTGATGTCACCCACTGATGTGCTTCAGTTTCTGCTCCTGGACCTCCCAGAAGGCTACAGTGACTGCATTACCATGCTTCCCTCAGGGATGTCAGGGCCTGGGCTTTCTCTGTGTAATATTATGTCACATGGTCTGCTCTGCTTGGCTCCTGGAATGCCCAGCCAGATCTCCCCGGTCTCTGTCCCTGCCTGTCCTGTCCTATCACCTACTCACGGAGACCTACTATGGAAGAACCTAAAATCCCCATCTCAAGCTCATCTTCATGACACAGCCATAGGAGGCTGACCGCCCCCTAATGAATATTTATCAGATAATTAGTTTCTACTCGGAGAGTCCAGAGAAAAAAGCCAGCACCTTAAAAACCAATTCATTTAATAAAATTCAATTTTGAGTGTTGATGTGGGGAAAGCAGGACTGTACAGCTCCACAAAAAAAAAAAAAAAAACAAAAAAAAAACCCCAGAGGAAATTGCTTGATCTGCAGGCAGGTAAATTAAATATTTAAGAACATGAAGCCAAAAAAAAAAAAAAATAGCTGACTGCTTTCTACATGAGCAGTTCCCTGCAAAGAGGCTGAGGTAGCCACCGAGGCTAAGTGTTGGGAAGGTTAATTATATATTGTCTTCCCACTTTTTACCGTCATCACTGTGGAGGCATGTAGCTTTCCCTTCATGACACAGCTTGTGTCCGTCGCCCGCATGGTAATTATACCCTCTGATGACTTTTCTGGAGAAACCACAGACTTCAGCGAACGTGACTTCTGGTCACGTCTCTCAGACTGTCATCAAAAAGACCCAAACCGTCCTAAACAAGCGTAGCTGCATTTCTATCACAATGCGATGTGTTAGAACTATCCTTTGGCCAGATCCAAGGACGGTGTAATTTCCTCAGAAGTTAACCACGTTGCTGAAAGTGAAATGTGCGTAGCCCTGTGGGTGGGCCGAGGACCCAGTTCTGGAGCTTTTGCACGCAGTGATGCACATCATTATTTTCAACGTGCTGCATCTACATTGATTTCCGAAGCGAAACAGTCTCTCCAGCCCCTGTCACAAGAACAGATCACGTAAGGAGCACATCATTTGTGCTGGCTAGCAAGGCCTGTTGCACAATCCCGTGGAATCCCCACCAGGGCTTTGTGAGGTAGGTGTTATTATTACCCTTACGTGACAGATCGATGAGCGAAAGCTTCAAAAAGGAACTTGCTCAAGATCACACAGCTAGTGAGTGACAGACACAGGGTTTAATACCAACTCTGCTCCAATACCAGCTGCTATGCTACCTTCCTGCCCATTGACACCCAAGATTTTATTTGTCTCTCACAGTGTTTAGAAACATTTTCTTGCTTTGTTTAACAAATAACAGTGCTCAGGGGCCCCTCTTCCTTGGAGCTCAGGTTGGGCAATACAGATTGTTCTCTTATAAGACCTTTTCAGTTAAAATACACACACACGCACACACACACGCACACACGCGTGTGCACGCACCTATGTCTCAATACTAGAAATCATTAAATATCATTAAAGTCTTTGGACGCAGAGATGGCATATGGGACAAGGAGGTTATAGGTAGGCATCTGTGTCCCAACCCCATTAGCATAAGAAAATGGTTGTTACTGTTTTCTGGGCTATCCCAGGACTTAGGAGGAGGGGATCTTTTTGAGTTGCTGTCGCGTTTCTGGTATTCCTAGAGCTGCATTCCCTTTCTCTTACGGGTAGCTGGTAGGGAGACTGACATCCACGTTGCTAAGGTGTGGTTGGCCTCTGATGAGATACTGGTATGTCTGGAGAAATCATTATTTTATCTTATTTAGGCTTTCATTTCTATTGGGGCCACTGCTCTAGTGTAAAGAAGGGAACTTGTTGCAGAAAATGTCCTATTTAAGGAGACATGCAAGCACCTGAGGCATGGTTCAGAGGGAATGAAGGGTCTGTGAGTCTTGGCCAATGATGCCAGACCTGGGACCATCTCTTGCCAAGGCAGGTTCCCAAAGAAGCCTCAAAACCTCCCGGGATTCACTAAATGGCCTCTGCCTATGGCCCTTCGGTGGCTGTCTCTGACCCAAAGACTGTGGCCCAAACTTTAAGAGGTTCTCTGCAACCTGATTTCCTTTCCATCTCATCTCCAGCTATTCTCTACCCTCCGCACGCACGCACGCCACGCCTCCAGTCCAATGGTCGTCCACTTGAAGGTCATTTCCCTCCATGCCACTACCCTTCACCTTCTTCCAGGGATCCCCCCACCCAACTTCACAGCTCGGATTGCACGCCGGGCACAGTTAAACACCCGGGCTGCTGTGTTTCCACTTTGCCGTATACGTATCTCCATTAGAACAAGTGCCATGGTGCTGTGTTTGTCTGTTTACCTGTCTTCCCAGGTGGACTGAGAGGCTGATAGAAATTATGGTCAATGCACCTTCCTAGCTCAGAACCCAGCACACATGAAGTACTTAATTGGTGTCTAATAGATGCTGAGTTAGGCTCTTATAATAAATCGCCCATGACATTTAACAGCATTCAGCATATGTACAGACACCTTATCTGGTTCCCAGTGAAACTTTTAAACTATAAAGTCTCACTATTTTATCCTTTTGTGTCACTTAATTTTCAAAGGAATGAGGGACATGCCAAGACAATTCAATGGGGAAGAGCCTTTTCAACAAACGGTGTTGGGACAACTGGGTGTGCACATGCAAATGAACGAAGTTGGGTCCCTTCCTGATACCACCCACAATAAGGAACTCCAAATGGATAACAGACCCAAATGTAAGAACTAAAACTATAAAACTTTTAGATGAAAACAGGCATAAACCTTTGTGACCTTGGAGTAGGCAACAGTTTCTTAGATGTGAGACCAAAAACCACAAGCAACAAAAGAAAAGATTGAACTATACAAAAAGTTAAAAAGCTTTTAAAATATTTTAAAAATGCCAAGAAAAGACAACACACAGAATGGGATAGAATATTTCCAAATCATATATCTGATAAGGAACTCATATTCAGAATATATAAACAGCTTTTACAACTCAATAAAAAGTTAAATTACCCAATTAAAAACTGGGCAAAGGATTTGAATAGACATTTCTTCAAAGAAGATGTATAAATGGCCAATAAGCATGTGAAATGATGTCCAACATCATTAACCATTAGGGAAGTGCAAATCAAAACTACAACGAGATACTACTTCACACCCACTAGGCTGGCTATAATCAAAAAGACAAAAACATGTGTTGGGGAGGATGTGGAGAAAATGAAACCCTCATTCATTGCTGGTGGAAATTCAAAATGGAAAATGATTTGGCTATTCCTTACAATGTTAAATGTGGAGCTACCAGATGACCCAGCGATTTCACTCCTAGGGTAATGACAATACACGTCCACACAAAAACTTGTACACGAATGTTCATAGCAACATTGTTCATAATAGCTCCAAAATGGAAACAATCCACGGATGAATGGATAAATACAATGTGACGTACTCACATAATGGGACATTATTTGATAATCCAAAGGAATGAAGTACCGATAAATGCTACAACATAGATGAACCTTGAAAACATTATGCTAAGTGAAACAAACTAGAGCACAGATTGTATGATTCCATGTATATGAAAGAATCGAAATGTGAATGGTTGTCTAGGGCTGGGGAGGGAGAGGAGAAAGAGTAACTCTTTAACGGGTACAGAACTTCTTTTCAGAGTGATCAATACAGTAGACTCTCAGTTAACAGGCACCCACAGGGATTGATAAGACATTGCATAAATGTAAGTAGATTGTCCGTTAACCATCACTCATGCTGGATAAATGTAGTTATTATTTCTTCGATTTTTTTTTTTTTTTGCCGATTGCTTGAGTTCCAGTTAATGGAGAGTCTACCGTATGTTGCTTTTATGGCCTCAGAAACACAGGGGCCCCTCTCCTGACCACATTCTGTGTCAGAAGGTCACACCTTCCATGAAGCAGTTGTACCTTGAAATGGGTTCCTAAGGTAACTCTGGTGATACAGTTGCATATGTTTGCTTAGGACAGGGGTATGACATTACTCAGAACTATCACTGCCAATACAATGTATTCCATAAAGAACTGACAGAAACATGAACATCTATAAACTCAGGAAGGAATGCCAGTTTAAAAATTTTTTGTTTTACATGTTTAATTTAAATATATCTGCTGGTGATTTTATAGAGTCTAGCAGGCTATGATTGAGATAGACCAGTTATTTGTGCTTTCTGAAGGGGATATCCTTTTGCACATAGATCTCTCCTGAGGTTTGTACAGGCTGTCAGCAGTAGAGATATTAGAATATGATTTCCTTCTTTTGCAACAGCGTTTTATTCTAAAATCAATGCCACAACTTTCACAGCTAATGGCTTTTGTTGGTACACATTCATCTGCAGCAGAGAAAAATCATTGCTTAAACCAGGGTGCTCCAAATAGGACTGACTAAAGCAAGATGACATTTTTGTCAAAGCCACCTCATACTCCAATTGACATACTGTATTCTAGTACTGACATCTGAAGGCTAGAGTTTTGATTAATCCATTTCCCTCTCATTATAAACACTCTCCCTTCCCTGACGGTTCGAGCAGTCACTCTAGCAAGTGTTAGACCTTGACAAAACAATGCTAATCCTTTGGTGGCCACTGTAGGTACAAGAGAGAAAGAGCTGGTTTTGTTCTATAGATCTCCTTGGGCATTAATGAAAGGTGCTTATTTGTGAATGCATGTGTTTCAAAGAGCTCAAGGCTGTTTTCTGTTCCCCTCTTCCATGGATAGGCGGTGAGGGAGAGGAAGCAGGAGGGCAGTTTATCCAAAGCATGACAGACACTGCTGAGGCATCATTCCTGAGGGCACAGGGAGGCAGCGCTGACACGGGGCCTGCATGATTGGGTGCAGTGAGCCTCTAGGTCCATCTCCGCTCTGGACTGCAGACTCAGAAATCGTAGGTTGACCCCATTCCTCGTAATCCCCAGCTAAACTATCACAGGCACTTGGAAGCTTATTCTCTGGGCTGCTGATGTGAAGAATCGTGACTATTTTGCAGTTTCTGAGGTTCTGCAAGTGTTCAAACATCCCACAGTACCCAGTGGCCAGCTTGATATCCAGTCACTGCATACAGTTGAGAGGAAGGGAAGGGGGGTGATGGGGCTTCCTAAGAAGCGGCTTCATGTCATGACTCTAGCTAACAATACAGTGTTATATGTTTGAAAGTTGCTGAGAGAGTAAATCTTAAAAGTTCTTACCACAAGGGAAAGAAACTGTAACTATGTGAGGTGATAGATGTTAACTAAACTTAACTGTAGTAATCATTTCCCAATATAGACATATATGAATCATTATGTTGCATACCTTCAATATTATATATGCATGTCATATGTCAATTTTATGTCAAGAAAATTGGAAAAAAATAAATTCACTTCCTGTTTATTAAAAAAAGATGGCTTCATGCAACAGGGAGGTAATTAGTTCTGTATTTGTTTCCCAAACCTGATTAAGAGACCACTGATGTGTTTGTTTTAGACAGAGGCTGGCCAGGTTCCCGACACTCCACCCCTGCCGTGCTGAACTTCTTTGTTTCTGTCTATGGCACTGGTAACCTTATCTGAATTCTAATGGCTTTGTCCCTGGACCTTGATATTGACCTGGTCTCACTCAGTTATTCGGCAATCACCTCTGGCCTTTGAACAGACGACTTATAATGAAGAGGCGTCTGGTGAATCCTCCCTTGAGCACAACTGCCGACGTGCCACCTGCCCACCACGGTGATGCCACTCAAGGCTGGGGCAAGGCCCCACACCCCATCACACACTCCTATGTGGACCTCTTCCAAAGTTGAGAATGGTGGTTTGCTCACTTTTCATAAATCGTGTAGCTCCCAGCATTTCAGATCACCCATGTTGTAGTTTGGCTAATTCACTCTGCATAGAGACAGAAGGATGTGTTTTGCTCAAAGCCTTGCACACTGTGGTTGCATAATTTTAAGTCACTGTGGTCAGAGAAAGAAGGCAGCAGAGTGGAACAGAGAACCAAATTTAAATTCTCATGACCATCCATTAATATTTATTGAGTGTCTAGAGGAGGCAGGCTCCTTTGCAGGATTCTTCCCAGATTATCCAGGTTCCTTTTTTTTTTTTTGTCATAAATTTTCATTAAGATATTTTAATGTCTTAATTTCCAATAAAAATATAAGGAGCTGGCATTCTTGATTCCTCAGGGTGAGTTTCACCACCGTATTTTATAATGTAATACAATGTCATAAAATAGAATAAACGAGCCAAGAAGGAAAATTCTTCTGTTAAAACAAGAAAGATTCATGTACCTCCCTGGGTCGCGCCCAGTCTTTTATGTACCAGAATAAACAAG